>JAQFXP010000074.1:0-51132 GCA_034693685.1 Belba bartosi | reverse complement strand
TAAATTTTCTTTTTAAGCTTTAATTTAGCTTAAAAATTTTACAATATTAAACAACCGATTTTTGAAGCCAGTAGTTAATACCAATAATCAAATTATAAATATTTAATCAAATTATAAAATATTCATAGATAATAAATTATTCACTGTTTGATTTAACATTTTGATTTAATAATAAATATTAATAATATTGTTAAAATATGTTTATTTTGTTTAACTAACCTAATTATAAAAATTCGACAAGCCACAACAAGTATTTTACAAAAATTAAAAAAAATATAATAAATAAAAATTTTAAAATTTAATTTACTTATTTTAAACTAAATTTTATGTTTAAATAGTTAACTAAATTTATTTTTAAATTTATAACTTCATAAAATCACTTAAAATAATATGTTTTGTGAACTAAAAAAAATTTAATTGTTTGCAAAATCATATAATTATATCCTTTTTCTAAATGCAATTATTCTTAATTAGCAGAAACAGATAAAACTCGAGTTAATATCGTGTCAAACCTACCTGTGCAATCTGCGATTCGAGTGCTATCACATCCCACATCTCTTCCTTGATTCGAGTTTTATTGACAGCGCCTAATAGAACGGCTGTGTCGACCATCAGCTGATGGTAAACCTGGACAATCGAATTGTTTGGGCCTAGAGTGATTATCTGGCGCCTTAAGCCGAGTGTGGCCTCGTCTAACTGTTTGGTTTAAATTAATTAATAACTAAAAATATATACATTTCTAAAATTAGTTGTATTTTGCAATAGTTTTTATTAAAATCAATTATTTATTGAAAAACTTACGAAAAGCACTTTTTTCGTATTATTGAGAACATCAGCGATCACTTTGAATTGCACGAACATATCGGCCCTAAAGCCCAGTTTACGTATATTTTCGGTCACTTTAATCCAATCGAAAGTACTATTATCCCAATTATCGCCAACCACTACAGGCCAACCGCCCAATGAGTTTATCGCTTCACGCAGTGGTTCCACTCCATAGCTCTCAATTGCCGCTGCAATACATAAAAAAGCAAAGTTGCGAAATTAATTCTACTTTTACTTGTTTCGAATTATCTAGCTATTAAAATCAATAAAAACTAATCTATATTTATATAACAGATTTAAAATCAATTAAAGTAATTAAAAGTTATTATTAAACTATTAACACTGAGCTATATACGAGGTGGTGGGAGATTAATAAGGAATTATTTTTGGTAAAATTAAGTCAGTTTTGACACTTTGTTTAAATGTTATTTTGATTAATCTAATTTGGTTTATAATAAATTGTTTCGATAAACTCATTGATAATAAATTGTAGGAATATATTAAAATTTTTGACAAACATGTGACATATTTCTATAATTTAGCATGTCTAGCCTTGTTTTTTGAAGTAAAAAAATAGATAAGCAACAAAATACTTACACAAATTCATGCACGACTTATACATGTTTCTCATTGTCACAATCGCTGGCATCGATTCATTTGACTTCTCGACTAAATCTGTTTATTAAACCAAAAAACAAAATACATATCAAACTAAACATAAAATTGATTAAAATTTTAATTAATTTTGAGAAAAAACTAACTGTTCTTACTAAAATCAAACAAAAGAGTTAAAATTCTTAAATAAATTGTTTATATAATTAAATTTAAACAAAGCTTAAACCTATCGAACCTTTTAATTGTATATCTAGTCGTTCTCTTGATTGCTCAAATATAGACATATGACCTGTCTCATCTGGTATAGTAGTGGCCTGGATCCAACCACCACAGGCAAATTTATAAAAATTATCGCATGGTGATACCGTCTCATCAATTAAATTGATTATATCGGAAGCTATATATAAACAATTATACATAAAAACAATAATTTAATAATTATATAATTTATTATTTATTAATTTTTTTATGATTATTTTTATTATTATTATATAATATTTTTAAACTTAATTACTTTTAGTTTACTTTTTTCTTGGTTAAATACATTTAATGTTATTTTTAATCATTTTATTAGTGAAGATAAATAGTTTACTTATTTGTTACTAATTATCATTGCATTAGTTTTAATTTGATTTTTAATTTAATGATTAGTCAAAACGCAATTTTGTTGTAAATTATTTCGATTTATTGATTTAAGAACAAAAATATCTAATTTTTAATTTGTTTTATTGTTTTTCTTGAGATAAACTAATAGAGCATAATATGGGTTAAGGTTTTTCAATAAATTATTTTTGCGAACAATTTACTGATGAAATCAAATTAATAAATTTGACATTTTCTAAATATTATCAAAATATATTAACAAGCTAAATAGTTTATCAATTAAAAAATTATTGAATAAAAACTAACAAATTTACAAACATATTTAAATATAATTCTTTATGCATCATAATACATCTAAATTACTAAAAGCCAATAAAAATATTGGAATCTAAACAAGCCTGTTTTTATCAGGCTAACAAAAATAGCATAAATATATTGTATATAATACTGTTAAACTATATGAAAATTTCAGAATAGTTAGTATTAATTTGTAAATAGCAATTTGCAAATATTTATTAACTTTTATTAGATTAACTAATAACTAAACATATACTAAAATATTATGATATTAAACAATAAAATTTAAATTTTTAAATAAACCAACCCTCAGGTTAGAGCGCCTGACCCTCAGACTATGTGTTGGCGGTTCGAGTCTCCACTCTTTGAAAATTTTAGTTTTAGTTTTTAATAATTTTTATCTTTATTTACAACACAAAACAGAGCAATCTTAAATAAGATAAATATTATACACAAGAAAAAAAAATTGAATATGTGTTGAGTTTTGAGCTAAATATTTACGTTTTTTAAAGTTTAAATTAATTAATATAATTGAAAAAAAAACTACAAAAATAAGACAAAAAAACTAAAAAAAGTTAAACTAAACAAAAATTAGATAATTAAAAAAACTAATCCCTATGAAGACTGATATAAATTAAATAAAACTATTAACCAAATAGATTAATATAGAAAAGCATAAAATGTAGCCATACCTGCTTTGACACATCCGGGGGTCAAACAGACTTTGGAGGCATTGAAATCAAACAGTGTTTTGTCATAATGATAGCCAAAATTGTTTGCATTCAGACAATCAGTATTATCTATACCTTTGCCGTTATTATTGATGACGATTACCATAAGGACAATAAGTGCCGCACATAATATGATGACCACTAGTATGACAACGACTAACAGCTTCTCAAATCTCGTCCGAAACTTCCAAAACGACTCCTTTTCGGGAAAGAGAGCCGAAGCGAAATTGTGGGACGGATTCACTTCCATTGAATTCACTTCCATTTAAGAGCTGTTTTTGATCGGATAGACAAGAGAAGAGAAATTAATCGTTTTTTTATGATTCTGATGATTGGCACTCAAATTGTAATATATTTTTCTTTTTCAGTAATATATCGAAAGTAAAAATTAAATAACTTTATTAACCGAAACTTGAAAAGAGATTTATATCGTAAACACATTTATTGCTTAAGTAAAGTCAGAAATTTTTTTCTCCTTCTCTTTCTTTAAGCGCTTAATATATAACTTATTTTTAGGTTTGAAATAATGATGAATAAGAAAACGAGAAAAAAGTTTTTCTTGACTTTATTCCAATTGGATTTGGCATCGAATATGTGTAGTATTATCACTAGTTTTGAGATTAAATTACTTTCACTTTTCAAGTTATGACAAACTAAAAGCTTTTCGCAAACATTCCCTAACTTTTACTTAAAATCTAATATCATTTTTTGTTTAATACGAATAGCTTTCAATATATAGAAGTTTAGTATCAAATAAGTATAGAATTACTTTGAGAATAGTTTTAAATCGGGTTTAAGAAGACTTAGTATTTAGAAAATAGTTTTAGAAAAGAAGGAAAAACTTTAGGAAAAGTTTCTAAAATCGGAATTTAAAAGAGTTTACATAAAGGACTTTTCAAATGATATTAATAACATTTATATAATTACAAATTCTTATAAAAACTATTCAATAAAAAAATAGACAAACCATTTAAACATATGATTAATGTATAAAAATAGAGTTATTTTTAAAAATAAATAAATAGAAATAACTTTTTCAAAACTAATTGTTTATATATAGAATATATAGACAATAAATGCCTATCAAATATCGGATTGTCCAAGCCAATAAATATAGACCTGTTTAAAAATATCCACTTTATAGCTATTATTCCCAATACGCTATTCCTTAATACCTGTAGTGAGTGATTGGGAGAGAGTTTATGGTAAACATCAATATCTATGTCGTTGTTATGGAGACATAATTTAGAATAAAATATTAATAATAATAATAAAAAGTTTTTTACTTTCACAGACCGTCCAGCAAATCAATGTATTGCAACACGACTTGTCGTTAACAAAACACATTTACACAAAACCATATATTCATATTAGGAATGCATGAAAAAATATAATTTTTTAGTTGTACTGTATTTCCCGAAACATAAAACATATAAAAAATATATACAAAAAACTCCTGAATCTCGACTATTTGTCTAACAAACTGCCCCAGAGATAGTTAAACCGTTCAATTTGTTTTAGGCTCTTGTTTATGTACCGCCTTTTACAAACTGTGTCATTAGGTATATCACATCGACTTTTGTTCTTTTGCACACACTAACCAACATGCCCATTCCCCTACTACCTGTGCTATTTGAGATTTACTCTCACTTTATCATTCAATCAATTCTTATTATAAACATATATTCTATTCTCAATTGTAGTTCTCTTATTCAATAAAATCTTTCTTTTATTCTTATAATAGATTTTTATATAAATATTATCACTTTTTTTGTCTTTAGATCTTTAGCAAGAAAAATTTTAATTATAAAAATTAATATAAAATAATTTACTATTTAATTAAAATCTACACCTTCTTTAATAGACAAGCTTGTTTCAATAGAAATTGATTTTTATTCAGCAAATTGACGTCATATAACTTTTTTTGTTATTTAATAGAATTTTTTAAACTAGTACTATTTTAAATAATTTAATATTTATTTTAATGAAAATCAATATATGGTATAAATTATTACCAAATAATGTGTGTTATTAAACAAAAATGTCAATTATTAACAATAGAATACAATTTACATAATAACCAGATGTTCGCCATGTACAAATATGCAATACATTTTAATCTTTGTCAATTTTATGTTTGAATAGTATAGCATTAAAAATGCATTTATTTTCTTCTTATTAACTATCGATTGATTTGTTCGCTTAAGTTATTCCTCACTTTTGCATAGAAACAATCAAAATATAAAAAACAAATTTATTTACACTTACCCTCGAATTCTTATTTGTTATATAATTTAAATATTTATTCAAAATCTTAAACTTTCAAACCTATCATACACTTCACATATTGTCTAAAGTTTAAAAATTTCTTTTTTACCAAATTTTTCTCTCTTCTGATAATAATAATTAAAAATTTGTTAAATTATTTGTTTTTCTTATTGATTAAAAAATGTTTTCACAATTAAACTAAATTTTATTGCAAAATACTTCGCACAAAGTAATAGCACATTAGTTTTACTGCTTAAAATAATTGTTAATTATTTAGTTAAGATTTTATCTTAGTCACTTTATTCAGATAAAAATCAAATAATTTTTAAATTCAACAAGTATGACACAATGCAGTTTTAGATAGTAAAATAGTAATAAAAACTTTATTTAAACAAAATTTTATAATTTAATAAGACAATAGACAATATAATCATGAAAGAAATTAATTTATAAACATTTAAGACAATATTTTTACCAAATATGGAATAAGTTTTAAAAAATTTATGAATTAATAAAATTTTATTTATTAAACACTTTTTTCTAAATTTTAAAATTTTAATAAAATACTGATTAAAATCATTTCTAATAAAACTTTTAATAAGACAATAAAAAATTTATTTAATTTATATATCGAATATAAAAGCGTTTTTTTAGAACTACCTAAAAGAGTGATTCACAAACCCATTGAATCAATTAATACTCAAACGCCTACTCAATAAACGGGAAAATAGTTTTTTATTTTCAAAAACAAAATTCTCACGTATTCTCAGAATAACTTTTCTAATTAAGAATAAAATCTAAATTAAATTTATTCCTTATATAAAACTGTTATTGTAAATTTTTGAACACAATAGGTTTAACTAGAGGAGTAAATTCACGCAAAAATATTAAAATAGAAATTATTAACTGATTCTGACAGTGATGGCCATAAGTATGCTCGAACAGATTGTGGTTCTTATTGTATTTTTTAAATCTGGCACTGACATAAAATTTAGTAAATTAAACTAATTAAGTTTTAATTAATTATAGTTATTTAAATAAAAAATAATAACCCACCTACAATAATTATTTTATTTAGTAAATATTTATTAAATCGGTTCTAATCAGTAATATCTCTATTATGAAAATAATAACTTAAAATTACAATTAATTAGAATTATTAAAATAAATATTTTTAAAACAAAAAATATTAACAGTTTTTGTTATTAATATAATTTAAAATAATAAGTTTAGCATAAATTAAATTTAAACTGTTTGTTTATTATTTATTGTTACTTATGCTTAAAGTTTTAAATTTAATATTTTGTTTTTGACAAAAAACTTTCTACTAATGTAAGCAATTAAAATCATGCCTAAAACTAAAATTTAAAACTTAGCTCGAGCATAGTTTATATTTGGTCAGACAAATAATGAAGTCATTTCAGAGAAAAGTTTAGTTATTTATAATTCCATTATTCAGAGAAAAAAAGGTTTAGAATTAAAACATAATTACAATACATTTTTGGTTTTTACATCAATTCTTCTAAACAATAAAAGTAATTAGAAAACCGAAAATCCTTTCATTGCAATCCGTCTGTAATTCTAGACATGCAGTGAATGTGAGATAAATTAAATCAAAATTATTGTGAATGACATTGAATGCTATCATTAGTTTAAATTTTGTTTTCTAGTTCTCTATACAAATAAAGCAATACTAGGCTTGGGTTTTGAGAAATACATTGAGAAATACAATATTTTATTTAATAATTCTTATTAAAAGCTTTTATATAAAAAAAATTTTTCTACAAAATTTGAAGCATTCAAATGGAAAACAAATAAAAACAAAAATTAAAAAACTTTTTCACATTATTTAAATAGTAGTGACAGTATCTGCAGTATATTATTAAATCTTATCAATGAAATCACATAAAGTTTTATAAGGTTACATTTAACGACAAACGATTGCATTTAAAGCCTAAATTAAATTTATAAAAATGTTTCGTTTTAGTGGTTATTATATTAGAGAAGAGCCGAAAAAATCAGTTAAATAGATAAGAAATAAAAAATCAATAATTATGTGCAAAAAGTATTGATCTAAATATTGTTTAATCAATTAACTAGGTCAAATTGATATTGGATTTGGTTCGATTAAAAAGTAATTTATGTAAAAGTATTTATATTTCTAATGCAAACAATGTTTTGATTATTTATTTTTATGTTGTTTTGAAAGAAATAAATTATTTATATTTTTTTATTATGTGATATGTTGGATATATTTTTATCTTTTATTTAATATTTGATATAACTTGTTTGATAAAAAATTATTCAATAATAATTTTGATTAAAAAATTTATATAAGCAAACATAAAAATTGTGCAGAGATTGACATAAATTTTTTGTCTAAATAATTATCAAAACTTTCATTTCGATATATAATACATTCCAATACAAAAATTGAGCAAAACATTTGAACTAAATCTAAATTACAACACATATAATGCAGAAAAAATTAAGTAAAACTAAAAATGTTTAAGTTTAAAAAGACATTTTAAAAACCAAACTAATAAAAATAAAAACTAACTATAAAAATAAAAACTTACCTAAACAAAAAAAAAGTTCAGTATATGAACCAAACAAATTGAATGCACAAAAAAATGTCAAAAAACTATTTTCAGTTAATAAAATATCACTTAGTTATTAAAAATTAAATATATCTTCTTAAACACAAAACCGGCATAAATGCAACATATTCAAGTTATAAACTTTAAAACTAAATTTGTGTGAAAAAATTTTTAAATATAATACTAAAATAACAAAACATATATTTATTTATTCAGCAATTCTGGAAAAGAATTTATCCCACATTATAACAGTTGAAACAAGTTAGCAAATTCTTGCTCTATAACCAAATACTCTCGAAAAATATTCAAAATCACTTAAACAGTATTCAGAAAAAAAAATAACCTAATGTTTACTCTTGTTTGTCGAGTCGAGAGTGACTTAATTGTATTGAATGTAAAAAACTGGAAAAAGTTTTTTTCTCGGCTCTCAAGTCGTCGGTTCCAATAGAGTGAACAATAAATCGTATATATAGTGAAACGGAGAGAAAAACTGTTATTAATTATAATTGTGATTCTGGTCTTAGCGCAACAGATAAATAAATCACAATTTATGCGCGGATTGGAAAAAGAAGTCGAAATATATATATATTTATATTTTTATAGTTAGACATAGATCTAGTGAATGCACTCCAAGGCTATTCGCAATTTTCTATATTTACTTTTTTATATAATAATTAATAAGAGATTTAAGATTTGATTTATCATTAAAATTACTTATGCCTACAAATATATAATATATTAACGTTTATTATAAATAATAAATGTCAATACTTAATTTAAATGGTTATTATTGAAAAGTGTGACAGACCTGCAATTGCTAATTAATTAGTTTAGTCTAGCGAGGCATTTTAGATTAAATCAAAATAAAAAAAATACCAAAGTTTAGATTTTTATTATCTACATTAAACTAGAATTGCTGCACAAATATTTATTTTGGCAAGACACTTCTTTTAGATTAATTTGTACTGAATTGAACTTAAATACAGATAATTGCGAAAAAGTGAAAGTATTTCGATATTCTCTAACCGACGATTAAGACACAAAAAGCAATTAATTTCTTAATTAATAATCACAAACTTTATGTACAAAACCTTCGAATACTGGCTTTTTTGAAGGATAATTATCAACTGATGTTTTAGCTGGGGAAATTTTCCTTTTTTACTTTTTCTTGCTGCTTATTTCTGGAATATATAATTAAGATTACGAATATGTTATGAAATTTGTTTGATTAACGATAACTGTTAACAGTATGTGATCTGTGATGAGCGCATAATCTAATCTATTTTAACAGTAAAACAGGAATTTTCTGCAATTTAATAACGGGATCGAAATTTTAATTTTGTCGACGAAGGTCTGCATGCGTTTGTCATTTAGATATTAATCAAACAGTTTTTGATAGATCTGACGACATTTGTCTTCAATATAGACGTGAATGTAATTTAAATAAATTTATTATTTTTTATATAAAACTTATTAATATTTATAGTATTTCATAAGCTATTAATATATGTTGTATTGTTAGAAAATATATTTGTAAATTAGCTATTTCACTTTCGATTAGCTATTTTAGAAAAGTTTTATTTTACTGAATAAAATTCAATAAAAATTGGAATTTATTATCATTTTATATATACAAATATATTATATATATATTTATTAATATATCCTGTAATTTATTCATTGTTTCCTTTTTAGACGCTAGTTGAATAAGCATGTTTAAAAACTATTGTAAAATAGAATAGGCAATAAAAGCCATATATATCTATAAGTCACTAGATTTGCAAGTTGTTGAACTTCAAGCCTTGAAGTCTAGCTTACATTTTCTCCTCTATTACTGTCTATTATCTGATGAGAAGTATTATGAAACAAAACAAAACATAAAGTCTCAATGAATGACAATTGAATGAACATTCCAATTGGTTTTTTCACTCTTTTATGTTATTTTTAAAACATCTCTTCTCTATCACACCAATTATGTGATGTTATAAAAGAGATTAAGTATTATTTTTTCTATGAAGATAATTCAAATTGGGTTTTAGTTTGTTTGCTAAATATAACTACTAATTCTATCGTCAAAATTAACTTGTTATTTATTGCTAATTTATCTTTGGATAAGATAACAAAATTTTATTAATACTTATTATTTTTATATAAATAAACTTATTGTGTTTTTAATCTTTTTTATTCGGCTATTTTTGTTTAATTTTAATTTAAAAATTAAATATTAAAAATAGACAAATTTTTATTATATTAAAATTTAAAAATTAATTGTTTAGAATCAATATAATATTATGATACTTAAAAAAAATTTTAAATGTATATTTATTCAAATCTATTTAAATATTTAAAATTTTATTTTTAACTAAATATTTTTGCATTATAAAATAAATTTTAAAATATTTAGTTTAATGTCTAAGACTTGAGTGTATTGTTTAAAAAAAATTGTATTTTGGAACAAAACATATTAATAAATAATAAACTTATGGAAACAAATAAATAAAAAAATTTGATTTAGTTTACAATTACCGGTATATTTGTATACCGGTAACAAACATTGGTTTAAAATAAATTTTAGCTATTTTTTAGTACAAGTGTTTGTTTGTTATGTTGTTTTTAAAAATATTTTTATTAATACAATAGAACCTAAAGTTCATTGATTGGAGATTTTATTTCGGAAAAGTAATAATTATGTGAATTGTTTGGCTTTTTTGTTCAACAATTGGAGAAAATAAATATTTTTTTTTGAATAAGATTTCAATTTCAAACTAGTTATTTTATTCTAAACATAAATATTATTTCATATCTTAAAATAACTGCAACTTTAATTTTAATATAAAAAAGTTGACTTATTGTTAAATTATTTTAATTACGCAAGTTGTTTTATAAACATTTTAATAAACATGATATAAATTATTTTATTTGTTTTTAAAAACTGAAAGTTTATACCAAAAAATAAAATAATAAATAAATAAATTCCACGAAAAATAAACAAAAATATTTTAGTAAAAATAAAATTAATCAGTTTTTAAACATAAAAATTAGTTTTGTTGTATTGTTTAAAATGCAAAACAAATTAAAATTAAAATTTTTCTAATGATTTAAATCTTTAAACAACACAAATGATGACATAAAGAGTAAAAAAACTTTAGTTTAATTTATATTTAATTAATTCAAAACATGTTTAAACATGAAAAAATACAATCTATATTGTCATCAAAAATTTAAATTTACTTTTTTTTAAACTTAAGGTTATTTTTCAATACAAAATATGAATAAAAAGCAAAAATTAAATTGTTTATATTTAATGATTACATAAAATTTCAAGAACTCATCTAGTGATTTATAGCTGTCTCATATTATTAGTGCAATTATTTAAATTGATAATAAAATATTTTATATTTTTAAATTAAATAAACTTTATTTTATTTGCATAAAAAAGAACATATAAATGGGTAGATATTAAAATTTATACAAACTAATTTTTAACTTAATTACTAATTAGTTAATAAAAATTAGTTTTAAAAAAATACAATTGAGTGTTGAAAATGATGACAACCTATTGACCAATTTTTTCTTAGGAGGAAATAATTAGAATTCAATTTTATTGAAAAAATATCAATAAATAGATTATTCAAAAGAAATTTAATTTTGCGTATAATTGAGGTTAGATTTCAATTATTTATAAACTTCTTCTTTTGACTTCGAAATAGCATTTTATGTCAACACTAACTATAAACACAAAATGTTTTTGTAAAGAAAATTCTTTCAAACAATAAAACTCATCTAAAATAATAACTAATAATATGATCAATGATTATCATTGAGTTCTCATTATTGAGTTTAAGAACAATGAATAGTAAAGAATTATTAAAATAAGATATTTTTAGATAAAACTGCAGTTAATTAGAAAAAAGTTTATTATTTAATAATTTTTTGGCATTTAAACAAAATTTATTCATTTGTTTGCAAAACTAGTAATAATAATAATAGCAATTAGTAAATCACAAATTGAAAGTAAAGATAAAAATCAAAACCTTTTTACTTTAAATAATTTATAACTATTTTTTGTTGATCAAAGGGTTAGTTAAGAAAAAGTTTTAAATAATTTATCTCAAATTGATTATAATAGAGGTAATTAACGCTTTAAATTAGCTAGCTTCATAATAAGAAGCTATAATTTTTCAACTGTTAATGAATTGTATTCTAGATCAAAATCAACAAGATTAATGATTCATAACAGTAGTAGCAAAATGTACAAAAACTATTATTTGATATTTATTTCACACATGAATTCATAATTGAAACAATTTTTTGCGAAATTTACTGTTAAACAATTATTTCTATAATGTTATAATGCAAAAATTTGTTTAGTAATCAAATATTTTTAGATTATGTTAACTTTTCATCAGATTTTAAAAAACTAATGAATAAAACATTATTTTTTCTAGTTTATGTTTGCTAATTAGTAATATATATATATATCTTTCTATTTGTTTATATTTTAATAGATATTTCATCTTTTTATTACAAATTTGTTTGATTTATTATTATTATATATATAATAAATTTGTTGGCAATGTACTTTTTCTCTAAATTAAGATTGAGTATGTTCTAATCTATAAGTTAAGATTGAGAGCAACATACTAATTTAAAATGTCAAAATTAACTATCTTGTATATAAATGTTTGAAAACAATAAGTCTAATTACTTCCAATATTTTTAATTGCTTGATTATTTTTGCATATGCAAAATTTTAAACAATTAGCTTAATGTACAGTATTTGGGTATAAAGGATTAATTTACGGTTTCCGTACAATAATTAATTTAACTCTACATTACACTATATAATATTTAAAAATTATATAATTAGCTTCAATAATTAATTAAATAATTATTAACCTAATACACAAACATGTATTTATTTTTGTTTTTAAAAAACGTTGAAAATAAAATTATAAATTGTAATAAAATATATAATTTGAAAAAATTCTATTTTAAAGTCATTAATAATTTTAATAATTTTCATTTTGCAATGATAATATCATTATTCTAAACTGTAATTAGCAGTGTTTCTATCTTTTCATTTTTTAATCCAAACTATATTTACACTTTTGATACTTTTATTTCAAAATATATAACTTTTAACTAATTTAAATTTATGCGTTTAATTAATACATATTAATTTGATTTAAATATTATAATTCAAAATTTCCAAAAATTTACATAAATTTAATGTTGTTTGAATTGGCTGGTTAAACAAAATAAATATTTTAAAAGATAAGAATAATAAATTGTTTAAATGAAAATTTTAAACGTATAATACCTTATTATTTTTAAAATTTTATAGTTAAAAAACATTAATACTGTATAATATATAATTTAAAATACAAATAAATTAAAATCCGTTAGATAAAGTTTAGTAAAATTAAAATTCAGTCAATTATTAAATTTATAAATTAGTGACAAAATGTTGAAACCACTGATCAGTTATTGTGGACTCAGACAACGAGCAATAGAAGACATCGACGACAGCAGTGATCAGAAGAGGTCGAGAGTTATGAACGAAGACGTTCTGCAGATTGTCTTAAGATATGTCGGATTCAAAGACTTGTTTGCTTTGGCGAGAGTTAGCCATCAGTTCTGGTATTGCACCGAAGAAGTAATCAAAAAACACAAGTGTTTTACATTTGGCAGTAAACAAGACGTACGGATTGGTTGGCAATCGCCTAAAATGTCTAGAATTCAAACATTCTTTTACTGCCATTTGGTTTACATTCATAAGAGTGAACGAAGACTTTACAGAATGGCTAAATCAATCGCCAAAGTGAGTCCGAATTCTAGACAATTAAAGTTCGACGACATTATTAACTTGAAAACTGTTAGACATTTAGCAAAGAATTGCCAAAACGTTTATTTTTTATGTTTTGGCTCAAATCTTCTCGACTATAGTCCCAATGTTTTGTCAAGAATTGGAAATTTATTTCAGAATCGAATCAAGTCATTGAAACTAATATATTCTAAAGAAGAAGAGAATCCAACCGAGAAATCAATTGCATTATTGAAATGGTTTCCAACTCTTCGGCATTTATCAATTTATCAAAACAAACAATTCGATCATATTTTCGATTCTATTCCAAATACAATCGAATCGATCTATTTTTTCAATTATTTTCAACCGATTTTGGACCAAAATCAGCAATCGTTTCGCAATATGTTAATCAGAATTAAGAATAAACTGAAATATTTGTGGTTTTTTGGTCACTTAGAAGATCAAGACTTGGAGTTAATGAAAACTAAATGTGATTTCAAAACATTGCAAATAATTTGGAAATCAGAACCGAAACCACTTTTGGATTTAATTGATTCGCAAAGAAGTCTCAAAGATTTAGCTCTTCGGATAAAAGACAATTTATTTGAATATGAATTCGAAATTCAAAAAATGTATTGCTTTGCAAACATCAAAGTATTGGAATTATATGACGCGACTATTGATAAAAATAGTTTCGCTGTATTCGCTAAATTATTTCCCAATGTCTGGAAACTAAACTACCAATGTATTGAAATTGTTTGCAATTGTGATGATTTGGTCACTATTTGCGAGAAATGTAGTCATTATTGCTCGCAAGTAATGGTCGGAATGAAAGAAATAAAGAAGTTAAGTTTGATGAAATCTAACATTAAAGTCGAATCAATTGAAAAGTTTGCAAAATTGAATCGAATTCGTTTTGAAACCAATTTGTTCGACACTTTCCAATTGTTTGAAGATTTGAAAATTTTTTGCGACAAAAATCCAAAAAAGTTATTCAGATTTAAAGTCAAAATATCAAAAGAAGAGATGAAACAAATGATCGAAAACTCGCCGAAAAATCTGCAAATATTACAAATAAACTAAATATTGCAAAAATCTGTTTTCAATTAATAAATTGTTTATAAAAAATGTTAAAAATATATTTTTTACATTAAAACGAAAATTTGAGTAGACTATTTCTAAAAAATTAATTTAGTTTGCAAAATCAAAATGAAATAATAGAAATCAGAAAAACATTTAAATAAGTTATATGATTAGAATCAATTTGAGGTTTATTTTTATGAGTCAAAAGTATACATTTTTATTTGGTTTTATTGGTTTTAGAATGATATATTACTTAATTAAAATGTGTATTATTAAAAAATTAAAAACAAATTTATGTTTATTAACATTAAAATTTTAAATCATAAAATAAATTATAAAGCTACTATTCCTTGATTATAATCGTAATCGCGCTTTAAAAGCCTGTTAGCAAGCCTATTTTAATAAATGTCTGATATGTTATTTTTAAGCAAGTTGAAATTATTCAAGCAAATTTTTAAATGAGTTAGAGAAACTAAAACTTTATTATTTTTATGTTAGCTAAAATAAACAAAATGATATTTTAAAATTTTTTTTGATACTAAATCTAAACATTTTATTTTTCTAATGAGTTTAAATTAAAATAAATTTGATACTATAAGAAAATTTTGTTCTGTATCTCTCCGGGTTAAACAATGTTTTTTCGCGCATGCTAAAGTTTTTGCAAAACTGAAAATTAAAAATATTATTTTTGTTAACTAAAAACGCGTGCTATTGTTATAGATTTTAAAATAATTGTATTAATTAGAATAGAACTACGGGTTGGATATATGGGTAGAAAGGATGATATAGAAGGATTGGTGTTAAAGTTGCAGTTTTTAAAATAATAATAATTACAGAACGTGTTAAACAAAACAAAAACAAAAAGTCCGTTAAATACGTAAAGTAAAAATAAAATTCAGAATATTATTAAATTTATAAATTAGTGATAAAATGTGGAAACAATTGCTAAGTTGGTTTGGACTCAGACAACAAGAGATAGAAGACATCGACGACAGCAGTGATCAGAAGAGGTCGAGAATTATGAACGAAGACGTTCTGCAGATTATCTTAGAATATGTCGAATTCAAAGACTTGTTTGTTTTGGCGAGAGTTAGCCAACAGTTCCAGTATTGTACAGAAGAAATACTCAAAAAACACTATTGTTTTACAATTGGCAGTAAACAAGACGTACGGATTGGTTGGCAATCGCCTAATATGTCTATAATTCAGACATTCTTTTACTGCTATTTGGCTTACATTCAGAAAAGCGAACAAAAACTTCACACAAAAGTCAAATCTATAGTCAAAAAGTGTCCGAATGTTCGTGAATTAGAATTCTTGGATATTATTAATTTGAAAACTATTAAATATTTAGCTAAAAATTGCGAATCAGTTATTAGTTTACATTTTGGCTCAAATCTTCTCGACTATGATATCAATATTTTGTCACGAATTGGAAGTGTATTTCAGAATCAAATTATGTTTTTGGTTCTTAACTATTCTATTGGCGAAGAGAATCCAAACAATAAAACAATTGCATTATTGAAAAGGTTTCCAACTCTTATAAACTTAAAAATATATCAATTCAAACAATTCGATAATATTTTCGACTTTATTCCCAATACTATCGAATCTATTCGTTTCAACAATTATATCGAAGAAAATTTTGACCAAAATCTGCAATCATTTCGCAATATGTTAATCAGAATTGAGAATAAACTTCATTTTTTGCTGTTTGACTGCCACTACGAAAAGCAAGACTTGGAGTTAATCCAAACTAAGTCCGATTTCAGAATACTTAATATAATTTGGAAATTAGAACCGAAACCACTTTTGGATTTAATTGATTCGCAAAGAAATCTCAAATATTTAGTTCTTCAGATAAAAGATAATTTATTTGAATATGATTTCGAAATTCAAAAAATGTATTGCTTTGCAAAAATCAAATTATTGAATCTGAGTAACGCGAGTATTGATAAAAATAGTTTCGCGGTATTCGCTAAATTATTTCCCAATGTTTCTGATCTATTGTACTATGATATCGAAATTGTCTGCAATTGTAATGATTTGGTCACTATTTGTGAGAATTGTAGCCATTTTTGTTCACAAGTATTACTCGGAATGAAAGAACTAAAGAATTTATGGTTAATTCGATCTAACATTAAAGTCGAATCAATCGAAAAGTTTGCAAAATTGAATCGAATTGATTTAAAAACTAATTTGTTGGACACTTTACAATTGTTTGAAGAATTGAAATATTTTTGCGACAAAAATCCAAAAAAGTTATTCAGATTTAAAGTCAAAGTATCGACAGAAGAGATGAAACAAATGATCGAAAACTCGCCGAAAAATTTACAAATATTACAATTTGACTAAATATTGCAAAAATGATTGTTTAACCTAAAAATTGTTTATTTATCAAAAATATTTAAATAATATTTCTTACATTAAAACTGAAAATTTTTCCAAATAAAATTAATTAAAATTTCAAAATCAAAATAAAATAATAGAAACCAGGGAACTATTTAAATAAGTTATTTAAATTTTATAATTTGATAATGGTCATTAATAAGTAATATGTTTGTCCAAAAGAAAACTAAATTCAATTATTTGCACTTTTTCTGCTATTATGACCAAGATTTAGAGTTAATGAAAGTTTATTGCAATTTTATAAGTTTAGATATATTTTATACATTTGAAACTAATTTGCTTTTGGATTTAATTGATTCGCAAAGAAATCTCAAAAAACTTTGTCTTCGATTTCCTTTTCAGTCGTTTGAGATTTAACCGGAATATCAAAAAGTGTATTGTTTTGCAAACATTAAACACTTGAATCTTATTAATGCATCCATTGATCAAAAATGTTTTCGTATATTCTGCCAATTATTTCCCAACTTTTTGCGCCTATATTTACATTTCATTAAAATCATTTGCAATTGTAATGATTTGGTCAATATTTGTGAGAATTGCAAACATTATTGTTCACAAGTATTGGTCGAAATGAAAGAGCTGAAGACTTTATGGTTAATTCGATCTAAAATTAAAGTCGAATCAATCGAAAAGTTTGCAAAATTGAATCGAATTGATTTAAAAACCAATTTGTTGGACACTTTCAAATTGTTTGAAGAGTTGAAGCATTTTTGCGATAAAAATCCAAAAAAGTTATTCACATTTAAAGTGAATTTACCGAATGTTGAGATCAAAAATCTAATTACAAATTCGCCGAAAAATCTTAAAATACTTAAATTTGACTGAATATTATAAAAACAATTTTTAATTAATAAATTATTTATTATTCTAATATTCTGCCAAATTTTATTTTACAAATAAGCTTATTTTTATAATTTAAAAAATTGTTACTAATTTTTAACAACATTATCCTAAGTTAACAGCAACCAAGTAAACTTAAGTACATAAATATAAATCAATATATAAGAATTGCATATGCTATTTCATAAAACACTATTTTGTTCATTTTAAATTTTACCTTAAAATATTAATATCTCCTTAACTTTTTTTGCAAATGTTTTTATATTTGGTCTTAAATAAAATCAATTATTTATAAAATTATATAAATAATAAATAATTTATAAACATAATTAAAATTAACACCTACAGCAGTACAAAGAATAAATTAAAAAATATTACCAATAAATTACTTACGATATGTACAGTAGTTACGATAGTTACGTTCAAACATGAATTATTAAACCAATTAATATAATCTTAATTTAGGTTTGTATACTATTTTAAAAATCTGCTATTGATTATTTTAGACACAAACATAAGTTTTTTTTGTCAATCGATATTTAATTAAGTTGATAAATATTTCAACATTTCTTGTTAGTTTGCATAAAATTGTATTTAAAAAAAATTTATAACAAGTTTGCAAAACAGATATTAAAACAAAACAAAACAAATAAAATTATTGTTCCACTTACATTCAAAAGTATATCTTCAAATCATTATTACATCAACAAGATTAATTGCAGAAATGTTCAAATAGAAATTAATTACAAATTAAAAACAAAATAATGAACAAATAAATAAATAATTTATTTAACAGAAAAGCTACCAATTCAAATACAATTAAAAATTAGAAACTTATAAAAAGTTTGCAAAAAATATTTAACCGAAAAAAGACTTCAAATTAAATAGAGAGGGAAATGCGTGTCTTTCAGTGACTAAACTTTTCGATTTTGTTTCTTAAATCTTAAACTAATGCTAGAATTGGTATTTGGAATAAGATTTCACACTTTATTAGAGATTTAAACTTTATTACTATTATTATTCTAAATGACAATTAAATTTATTTTACATTCGATTAAATAAGTATTGACTGAAAGCCGTATTTTCACTCATAATAGCATATATTGAAAATTGTAAATAATAGTTATAATACGATATTTCACTCAATAATTGTTTAGTTCTTCCGTATAATACATTCAAACAATAAAACGCTTTCTTAACGATTGACTGATTTAAGAAAATAAATTCTTATTTTACTATTTAATTACCAACAAAAACAAGAAAACGACAAAAGTATTCATAAATTTCAATGATTTGTTACATAACTACTAATGAGAGAGAGTATTAGGAAATTGCAAAAAAAGATTTCTTTCAGTTCATTGTTGAATGAGAAACAAATATCAGTTTTTGTGTTTTAAATTTAAAAAAACATAATTTTAATAAATAATAAGCAATGACTTTGAAAAAATGAACAAATTAAAACAGAGAATGCATTAATAATTGAAAAATCGTGACTTACTTGAGCTAGAAACAATGGCGAAAAAACTTCTGATTGCAAATGTAAGACAAAACCGAATTTCTTCAAAAAACTTAATAAAAAAACAATTTCGCAGTTCTGATGAGCAGACAATTGGATGAAAAGATGAGAAGTGAAGATAAGAGTGAAAAAACTTTTTATTTATTTTCTCGTAGGCTTTGTTTGATAATGAGAAACAACTTTCTAATATTCAAATGTATTTTTGAGACCAAGCAACTTTTAAAACGCCCACACAATTCCCATTAGAAAGTCCTCTACTCTTTGATTCAACTCTGAGTCTATCACTGATGAATCAAATGAAAAATTTGTATAATTTATTCCGCCTTTAAATATATTTTTAACCCAAAAAGTCTTCAACTCTTTTGATAACTTCACAAAATACTCTTTCTTTTCTAATTTCAGACACAGTATAAAAATCTAGTTTTTATTTTTAATTTTTTTTTTGACGAATAAAAGAAAGTTTTCCTTTTATTTTCACTCAAACACTCACTTTACTCGTATTGAAAGTCAAAGTTTTTAAAAAAATACAAACTCTATTACAAACTTGATGCCAATAACTTCTTATAAATAGTTTTTTGTTTTACCTTTTTTAATCAATAAATTTCACTCAAATTAATCGATTTGTTTGTTAGGGTTTGAGGTTTATATACCCACTCATTCCATCTCTCAACTATCATGGCAATTTTTACGACGTATTAAAACAAATTTGTATAATTAGATTTCAAATTTTGTCTGCGTATTATTTGGTTCTCATTAGTAATTTATATTTTTAATGTCGTTGTTAAATACTTTGAATCTGATAAACAAGAATAAATTGTGCAAAAAAAATTTTTTTGAAAAAAATTAAACGATTACATAATTATACATTAGGTAATATTAAAAAGATTATCTAATCAAGATCGTATATTATTAGACAAGATGACAACTAAATAGACATTAAATGATTCTTGAGTTAAACGCTGTATTATATAAATATTGTATCTATTTTTGTCAATTAAATCAATAAATCAATTATGATTTTTGAATGATTTAATAAAAAATATTTTTGTGTAATTGTTTATAGAAAAAAAATATATATAATTAATGCCCGGAAGGTAGTAAACATAAAAGTCACTTGTTTTGTGCTTATGACAAAAATATTGTATAATTAAATCAAGTAAGCTTGATAACATGTATATTATATAATTAATCAAAAATAAATCAGTTGATTAATTAAATTTCAAAATATTTTCATGTATTTTGCACAAAATTCATCAAAACAAATAAACTTATGATTAGAATTTTAATTATACAAAAAAGAAATAATAATAACTTATTAATAAGCTAGTACTTCTTAAGACTTACTTACATTAGATATGACTTTTGAGTAGAGAAGTAAACGTTGAAAAAGTGCATAAAAATAATTGACAATTCAATAAATAACTCAAAACTAAAGCAATCAATTAAAAAGATTTTGACAGATACGTGCAAAACAAAAATATCACCGTAAGTGTACAGTAAACTAGTTGAATTTACTATTTATACGTACAGTGCAAACTACATAAATCAAATTTCTTAAATTTATTCTATTTAAATTAAAATTAGATATACAAAAAAATGTTCACACTTTT
The DNA here is from genome assembly GCA_034693685.1 of Belba bartosi. Taxonomy (NCBI): domain Eukaryota; kingdom Metazoa; phylum Arthropoda; class Arachnida; order Sarcoptiformes; family Damaeidae; genus Belba; species Belba bartosi. Next base: position 29,926 of record JAQFXP010000074.1, on the reverse strand, counting down.
TCAAAAGCGTAAAATCCAGTCCCATCACTGACTACCAGTGCCTTCAAGTTTGCGATTAAAGTGTTTTTAAATCATAATATAAAAAATTTAGTGAAGAGAAGATTTACTGCAATTGTGTAAAAAATTTGAATTGATTATGAATACAGCAAATATGTGTCCAAACAATTCATAACATTATTTTGTAACACAATTTACATTATATTAAGCGTCTATTAGATTGTCATTGAAATCAAGGCTACCTCTTAAGGATTGGATGATATCCTGAATTTTAACTAAACCCTCAAATATGTAGAACTTTATGAAATGAAAAAATATTTCAACAGTGAAGTTAAAGTGATTTTTTTCCTCACTCTCTATTATGAATCTAATTATGCATTCAATCAAATTATTTAAAAGTTTTAATCGTTTCTTCTTCTTCTTCTTTTTTGTTTGTTTTGATAGATTTAAATCTCTGAACAACTTTTGATTTAAATAAAAGTTTTATTATTAATGAATAATTTCAAAAAACTTTTTTGAAATAAAAATTTTAAAAAACTTTTTATTAAAAGGAAATCAAATACGAAATCCTAATCAATGAACAAATTTTATTTTTATAACATTTCCATATATGAAATAATCAGTCAAACTTAATCAAGAATAAGCTATCAAGGCTATTCAGAGACATGGGTAAGAATATTTTAAACAAGATTGTTTTTTATTTTTTGCTATTCGACCTTATTTTACAACCATATTATTTGAAGATAACGTAATCAGTGCTACTCTTTGTGCATAATTCCGATGAGAAAATGTCATCAATTGGTTAAATACCTCCCGTAGTCTATAGGTATGTTACGCAATACTATATTTAAAAATAAGCTAGAAGGCCAGACGGCCAAAGGGTGTGATCTACCCAAAATGTTCTTTGTGCCCTAGAAATTAGGTGGGATCATTCTTTAAGAATTTATCGAGGCTCAATAACCCTTCTCAAAAATTTTAAATTGAAGTTTTGAATAACTAATGGTTTAAAATTCTACGATATATTAAAATGTCTAAAATTAAATTGCGCTTAGCCAGACTTACCTAGCTATTAATAATAGATTATTAGTTTGTTCTTTATCTAACATTAGACTATTTTAATGTTTAAGTACTAATGTTTAAAAATCAACTAAACTAATTAACCCGGACGTTTAAATTAACTATATAAACGTTTAAAAATGTCAATATTGTTTTCTAAAAATAGAGCTAATGTTGAAATTTGTGCCAAATATTGAATAATGAAAATTAAGATATGAATTATATCACTATTATATACGACTGCATCTAATACTGATCATATGTTTCTCAAATTGATTAATGCTTTTCAAAAACTGTATTATATTTTTAGCACAAATACAAGAAAAACTGGTTTTGTTAGACAACCATAAAATATGTATAAATTAATCAAATAATTTATAAAAATAACAAACCCTATAGTCATTCTCTAAACACTGTCAATAACGAAACAAATGTTTAAAACAAAAGTTAAACATAATATGAGTCACATAGCCGTCAAAATCAAAACACGTAATAACTGAACGAAAAATGATAAGAAATCGATACATCGAAAGCGTAGTGAAGAGAGAGTACGACAATCGAAGTCTTATCGGACGTATCGATAAAATACAGTATTTTTTGTGTTGTTTTCGGTTTTGAACTGAAAATTGTATGAAAACTACGAAAACATCGAAAACACGCAAACATTTGCAGACATTTGTGTTGTCGACGATATAAACGCATACATCGACTGAGAGATTGAAAACACAATACATAAACAAAAATGTGATTCAATTATTGCGTTTAAATGCCAACTAATTTATTGACTAATTGACTAATTAATTGATTTAATACTTAATATTTGTTGTCTTTTAATCGACTCTCGATTTCCGTTCAAATGGTATGTATTTATTGGCTTTTAATTCGGTTTGAATTTAATGTTTTGTTTGTCACTTAAAAATGAAGTTTTAGTTTTGGTTTTGTTTTTTGGTTTGAATTTAAAAATAACTTTTAATCTAATTTTGATTTAATATTTTTGGACTTCATTTGTATTTTCGCCATTTGTTTGATATTTGTTCGGATTTTTACTTCAGATTAATATAGAAATTATTTATACAATTAATTAGAAATCAGTCATTAATTGACGTTTAATTCAAATCAATTAATGCTTTAATACGTATTAAAGTCGAGAAAACATACAAACAATTGAAATAATATCTAAATAACAAAAATAAATACAATATTTAATCTAAAAAATGAATTTCAAAATTCATTAACAAATTAGGGCTAAAAATGCGAAACAAAACAAAACAATTAACTAATTATCGGAAAAAACTAACAAAAATTTAATCAAAATTGCAGTCATTATCAGCGGATGAGCCACCAGTGCTGCCGATCGGAACGGATGTGTCGGCCAAATATAAGGGCGCCTTCTGTGAGGCCAAGATCAAGAAGATCGCCCGTAATGTCAAATGCAAACTAACGGTCAAACAGAGCAACCATTCGGTGACTGTCGACGACGAGCTCATCACCGGCTCATTGCGTGTCGGCGCTCATGTATCGGTCAAACAGAGTGGCCAACAGTCGGACGCAATCGTTAATAAGATATTAGACCAGAGCTTATATACCGTTGTGTTCGATGACGGCGATGAGGCGACGCTCAAGAGGACCTCTTTGTGTCTCAAATCGGGCAAACATTTCGCCGAATCCGAGACTTTAGATCAGTTGCCGCTCACCAATCCGGAACACTTCGGCAATCCGGTCTCTTTGGGTTTGTTTACATTTATTTATTTAATTATTTTTTAAAATTATGATTAGAAATATATTTTTAATTAAATTAAATTAATTTAAATTATGTTATTAATAATTATTATTTGTTATTTTCCAATGATTTTAATATTTATCATTAATTTTAATTACAAAATAAATTGTTATTTGATTTAAACATTTGCCAAAAATTTTGTCTAATTATGTCACTCCAGGCCGTCGTCGTCGGCGCCGACACCACAACTCTGATTCGGATGACGACGACGCAGAAGAAGCCGAAACACATTCTCCGCCCGAGAAGGACGCGGATTGGGGTCGAGTTGTTTGCGTCGATTACGGCGACAAACGCGGCTCTAAGAAAGACATTTGGTTTCCGGCGCTGATCGTTGCGCCCACCGCACAGGACCCGACCACCAAGATGACCAAGGAGGAATACCTGGTGCGCAGCTTCAAAGACGGCCGGTTCTACAAAGTCTACCGAAAGGACGCGCGTCAGTTCACTAAAGAGATGGTTCTCTCGAAGTCTGAGAGCAACTCATCGGCACTTCGGTCGGCGATGGAGAAAGCGGTCGCTTTTATGGACAAACAGGACTTACCCAACCATTGGGACTATGATCTGCTTATGGGAAATGTCATTCCACAGGTATGTCATGTCGTGACCTCTTTTTATTTTTATGTATTTGAAAAAATTTTTGTTATAATTATTTGTATTTTTCGGTTTAATTGTCTTTCTCTGTTTTTATTTTATTTTTCCAAAAGTTTTATTAAATATTGTTTTTTATTTATCTCTATTCGATGCGAACATAAGGTATGCAAAAACGCTATTATTTTTGAATTCCAGTTCTTATTGAGTCTGCGCTGCAATCATTCAACTATTTCGAGAAAATTTTTGTTTAATTTCTTGTTTTTCATTTTGTTTGTCGTTTTTTCCAACTCTAACCTAATTTCCCAATTCTTTTGCACTAACTTTTGTGTATTTATCCAATGAATGCGAATATAAATATTTAAAATAGAAATTAGTTATAAAAATAAATTTTTGAAATTATTTTTTGTCGAAAACTATTTTTGCAATTAATTAGATCGAAGAAGAAGTCGATACGAGTGAAGAGTTTGATTCAGCTCTTGACGACAGCGATGACGAACAATCGGAACAAAAGGACCGATTTGTGGCACAACTCTATAAATATATGGACGAGAGGGGAACGCCTATCAATCGGGCGCCTTCTGTTGGCGGCAAAGACTTAAATCTATATAAATTGTATCGAATAGTCGTGAAAATGGGTGGATATAATAGGGTGACCAACAAGAACTCCTGGCGCGCTGTCTACTCCAAGTTAGGTCTTCCGCAGCCGAACACATCTCCGGGCAAAGACTCATCGGCCGTCTATCAGCTGAAGGCCGCCTACAAGAAGTTTTTGCATAGTTTTGACGACTTTTACCGCAAACTCGGCTGTACTATAGTCGTCAACAGTAGAACCTCTCGGCCCTCCCGCGGCGAACGCGTTCGGGAGGAGAGAACTCCTGCTCTTAAAAAGAATGTTAAGAAAGAAAAGGATAATAAAAAAGATGATCCGAAAGAAGAGAAAGAAATTAAAGAAAATACTGGCGATGCGGTTGTGCTGACCGGTAGTAAAGTGAAGGACACGGATAGAGACAAAGATAAAGATAAGGAGACAATGAAGGACAAGGAGAAGGAGAAGGAGAAGGAAAAAGAAAAGGAGAAAGAGATACCTGTTAGGGATGAGTCCAAACCCGAAGAGATCAAAAGTGTGGCTAAAGAGACTAAAGAGGAGCTTAAAGTGAAGGTCGAGGAGACGACCCCTTCCGAAGACCGGAAACAACGCGGCAGAGGTCGCAAGAAGAGGGAAGAGGCCACTGAAGAGCCGACCGTCGATGAGGACACTATGACTGGACAGTCGACTATTGATGAGTCCGAAGAAGAAGATCCGAAGAGTTCGCATAAAAGTTAGTCAAAAGTGTTTTATTTGAATTAAAGTCAAAATCAGATCAAACTTTTTGATTGTTTAAACTAATGTATTATTAAACTTGATTTTGGTTTTTAAATCAGTTTTCGACATTCAACAAAAAATTTGCATTTATTTTAAGTTAAATTTTTAACATTATTTACAAATTGGCTTTATTTTTTAAACTTGTCAAAATAATATTTTAATTTAGAAATACTCTAGATTTTGAATATATAAAGACTTGTTTATTAAGTAATTTATCAAAAATTCAATGCAAAAAATAAGAGTTTAAGCATTATATAAATTTTAACCCTTTTATCATAGAACCTAGAATATAGGGTTTAATAAAAAGTTATTATTTATTTAATAATATTTGAATAATGATTTTAATAATTTTAGTAAAACTTGAGCTAAAATTCTCATGATTACCAAACACCTGATTTCAATTATAATTGACAATTTTTTTTATACAAGTTAAACATTTTTTCCCATTAATTATTGATTAAATGAAAATTATTTCTAACTAAATGATTGAGAATAGATACTTAACTCACTTTGACTGTAACTAAACTTCGATTGCAATGGATTTTATGTTTGTTTTGATTTAATCCGAATTTTGTTTGTTTACGAAACGATAGACTCAAAAGTGGATGAATCGATGATCAAAGTGGGCGATGGCCTCAAAGTAAAGTACGGCAGAGGTCGGCAGCTGAAGGTCTATGAGGCGAAGGTTCTTAAGATAGAATTGGACGCAATTAAGAATAAGAATAAATACTTCGTTCACTACTCCGGTTGGAATTCCCGATACGACGAATGGATTAAGAAATCGCGTATTGTTCAGGTGTTGCGGGACAGGTCTCCTCGCAGAAGGAGTGGCAAAATGAAGAACAAAGGCGAGCCCCTGCCCGACGTGCCGGCCACACCGCCAAACTCTGGCACTCAGAACATAGTCGTGCCGTCACCGGCTGTTCCGCCGTCGATGAGTTCGCAAAACTCTGTCTCTTCCGTTAATTCGAATGATTCGGCGCCAGAATTGACTAAACAGTCCTCACAATCACAGCCACCAAAGAGAGGTCGTCCGCCGAATAGTGGCAAACCCGGCAGTGCTAAAGAGGTAGCGGTTAAGGAAGAGCCCAAATCTCAATCACAAGAAAAACAATCTCAATCTTCGGCCCAATCCTCGCAATCGTCTGCTTCCACTCCAGGTTTGTAATTCATTTCAGAAAATTTTTATTTTATTGATATTTAAAATATTTAAATAATTTGAATAAAATATGTTTAGTCGGAAGACGAGGTCGACCGCCAACAGTGAAAAAGGAAAAGTTAACCCGAAGTAAGTCTATAAACGACGATCAGTCAACTAATGACTCGTTCGCCACCTCTTCTATTGCCGACGAATCGACGAACAAATCGATTGACGACAAGAAGAGCGCAAACCTCTCATCAGATAATGATGTTTCCGACAAAATGGACGACAAAGACCTAAGCGAAGAGGAGTCGACTGATCAGAAGATAATACCAGAACCACCGGAACTACACGACGAGAATACAGTCGAAAATAGAATGGCTGACGAAGAGGTGAATGAAGAAGACGTGAGCTCTGTATCGGTTAAAATAGAACCGATTGTTGACGAGAGTCTCAATAAGACAATGGATTCGGAAACGGATGACTCAATACTTCATTCAAATGAAGTTCGAACAGAAGTAGTGGTTAAGAGTGAAGACAATTCGTCGCCAATGAAAGACGCGTTTGATTTCGATGACGACGAAGAGGTGATGAAAGAAGAGGAACCGCTTAAAGAGCAGCTGAAGAAGAAGCGAAAGGCAAAAGACAGCGACAATAAGCGAAGCAATAATAAGAGTACAAACAATTTGACTGAAAAAGTGGACAAAACTAAAGATAAAGATAAAGATATTGCGACTGAAGACAACACTAGTGTTCGAGAGAGCGTTCGATCGAACAGTGTTTCGCGAAAAACGACTAAAAAATCTCGAAAAGCAAACGTCGAAACACCGGTTGAAAAGATAGCGCCAATTATTACAACAGCAGCTGCACCTGTAGAAGATGTTATGCCAATTGTCGAAGAACCGGTGCCGCCACCACCGCCGCCAAAGGTTATGCCAGTTCTGAAAGACGAGACAAAAGAGTTAGAGAAACCGGTGACCAAACCCGCCAAGAGTTTACCCCCGGTTATCGAAAACGAACCGCAAAAACACGAAACGTCCAAAAAACGAAAGGGACGGAAGCGTAAAGATAATGACGATCAGAGTGTGTCGCCGGTCAGGAAAAAGGCGGTCAAACCAAACAAATTGGAATTACACGAAGAGGATAGTAATCTTGAGGTACAGAAACTATTTGAACAGTCATACAGTTCGTCGACTCCGCCTCAGGAGTCGGATATATCACCGGTCGAAGAGATGAAAGTATTGCCACAATTTACAACTGATATAAACCCTTTACAAACGGATTGTTCGGTTGCTTCGAATTTTCTCATTTGCGAGGAAGCAGTTCCGGCCAGTCCTGAGAAGCCCAGCCCTCCTGATGAGCACATGGATGACTCGCAACCACCGCAAGAATCGCCACATAGTTTCCATTCGTCGCCGACTCAGTCACCCGAAGGCGTGACCGCAAAGGAGACCAAAGGAAGCGGTGGTTCGAACTCAGAAATGGAGAACTCGGAGCCATTGGTGACCAAAGACGACGAATCGCATAAAATGGAATCGTTTCCGTCACCGGCACACGACGAGGACAGTATGATTTCGAGACCCGAATGCAGTAAATCTCCGATTTCACCAAAAAAGCGCAGAAGAGGTCGAATAAGGACTGTCTCGCAGTCGGACAGTATTCACCCAAAGGAACGGATTGGTTGTAAAACACGTGGCTCTACCGGTAAGTCAATTACTGAAATTCATTAAATCGATACGTTTTTAAACAATGCTTTGCTTGCAATGATTAATAGGTCGCCACAGAGCCGAACGGCATTCCCCTTTGACAGCACTGGAACATAGACTGCCATTTGGTTTGAGCCAAATATCGTTCCAAAACTTTATTCCCGAATCGAAATACAATTTCTGCGAACCGTTAGACGAGTCGATCGACGCCGACAAACGAATCAATATATTACAGGAACGGCTACAGGAGCTCAGGAAGACCTATATGAATATCAAGTCAGAGGTGGCTGTTCTGGATCGGAAGAAAAAGAAAGCGCGTCGGAAGGAACGGGAGAAGAAGGACCTGAATAGTAGCTCTCATAAACATAGTTCAAACCATTCGCATAACAATAATAATAATAACAGCAATAGTGGCGACAATTTTCATCACAATTTACACCAAAATAGTAGTAATTCTTTGAAACACTTGACTGACGCGAGCGCTAGAATCGAAACAACAGTCTCTGCAACGCATTGTTCGACTTCGACATCAGTCACGTCGTGACCAGTCGTTGCCGACTGTCCACTCGACTGACATTCCATTCGGATTCACACATTCAGAACATAATTTATAATTTAATATAAATATAATTTGTTTTTCTCATAATTTTTATTTTGTCTTTTAAATTCAATTATTATTATCATTTGCATTAAATTCTTATCACTTATTAATATTTATATTTGTCATCAATTTATATCATTATTTTTGTGCATTTTTAAAAATTTTGAATCTATTTCTAATATACAAAATCAGTTTATTCTCATTCTATATCTTGTTTTGAATTATGAATTATTTTTTTTGAATTTATTCATCATTTTTATTGAAATAATTTAATCATAAGATTATATACAGTAATAGAATATATTCTTTAAGTTATTATTTGATAAATAAATTTTTTGACAAAAATTATTTACAAGATTTGGTTTTATTTAATACAACTTTTGATGCTCTTCTGTATATATTTGTATATTTAATCAATTTTATTGATTGTTTTCCAAAATGTGCCACAAATTTAGACAATTGTCTCGTTTTTCTCTGAATACAAGCAAAACGATTCGTTCACTTTTGGTTCAATCAGATCCAAAGCTTCTAATTGTTTGAACAGAGATTTGCCTAAAGTGTGGCATATTTTGCGCAGACATACAACTCCGGCCAACAGCACAGTGTCACTAAAGTTGCGTTCTTTGGCCTCTTTGCACAACTCGACCAAACGGTGGACTCCATTGAGTCGAGCAATCAGTTTAGCGATTGTTTTGTTGTGCGAAAGTCGGGCCAAACAGACGCAACACTTCTGTTGGATTCGCTCGATTGCCATCAAATCCGAAATGTTTTGTAAACTAATAATTGGTCGCAATTGCAGAGAACACAAGACAAACACCAGTCCATTGCAAGCGACCACTTCCTCCGGGTATTTGCGGCCAATATTAGCCAAAATTGTAATCAATTGGTCTTTAATTAGTATATCGTTTTGGAACGAATTGTTTTGTCTTAAAGCAGCCAATAATAAGACAATTGTTTGGCATTTGACAAATGATTGATTCGTATTAGAAATAAACGAAATGTTTGCCAAAACCGTACAAATCATTAGAAATGATTGTTTGTCGCGAATTGTCTGGTTTCGGATCAGTTGCGTCAAACAATTAACCAGATCTGTGGTGAAAAGTCTTAGCTGCCAATCATTAGCGCTCTTATTGTTGTTATTGTTGTTATTGTTGTTATTGTCGTCGCTATCAATGAAATGTTTGGTCAACTGAACGATGAGTTGAATCGCTTGTCTCAACACAAACTCTGACGACTCGTTCAGAACTAAGTCCTGAATAAGTGACTTGTTTTTCATGCATTCGGCCATCACTTGCTCGACAGCACTGGTATGATTGGCGCAGATATTTGTCACTACCGTAAGCGCCGCTCCTTTTATTTGCTGCTCTTCCGACAAATCCATTGAACAATAGTTTAGTATCAAATCGATTAACAAATGAATGAATTGGTCTTTCGATTCGAGAAGAACTCGACAAATATAGGCGTCTTTTCGAGTCAGTTGCAGATACGCCAGAAGTGACCACTTTATACACAGATAGCTGTTCCGGTCCTTCAGTGATGTTGTGATCAACTGATGGAATCATAGATAAAATGAAAAAATTAAGTTTAAAATAAATTAAATTTAGAAACTTTTTAAGAAAAACAAGTTTTTATTTAATACAAAGACGTAATTAATTGCCTTTAAAGTTAAGAAAATTGTTTCTTTTCATTTAAAAACACATCTCTTTTGGTGACTAAAAGTTTGATTTAGTGGACAATTATATTTAATTCAGTTTAAAATTGTGTTTAATTTAAGAATAAATGAAACATTAGTTATAAACTGAACACAATTTAATCGATTGAATTTGAAACGTATTTTAAAAGTTTTGCGAAAACAGAGTTTGAATTTGAAACTGGATTTCAGCGACAACTTCGGGGATGACATGAATTGACTCATGAGGTTTGTATCAATACCTTATAAAACAATCTTTTTATTATCAATTAAAACTAAACTAATTGTAAACTAACTATTATAGTAAGTCTTAAGTTAGGCTTTAATTGTATTAATTAGTAAATCGAAGATATCTTACCAGACATTCATTTTTGATGGTCTGATCAATGAGTTCTCCGAATTGTTCTTTAAGTTTGCGAAGCGTTGCCTCCATTTGCGGATTATTGACCACTTGTTTGGCCACAAATGTGTTGACAAATCTTGTCAACTGTTGACAGCAGTCGAGTACATCGAATGAGACATTCTTGTGATTGGATTGGCTGTAATCGCATCCCTTTCGGCGACAAATCTCGACGACGGCCTGTATTTTGTCGAACATAGGTCTGAGACAGTCTTCGTGTATACGTCTGAGCCGTTTGCAGCCGACTATAGGCAGACAGTGATCGATGAAGTAGTCGATTGAGTCGATGATCCGATCCGACTGTTGTCTGATTTGGCTGACCGTCAGATGACTGTTACGAATGGACAGCAGTTCGAAGGAGTGCTCGTTTGTGGCGACCGATTTGGCCGACAGTGCCGATAGACACTCGGCTTCTGTCGACTGTTGTAATGCTATTAACCAATCGATTGTCGATTTGTCCATTGATTGCATATTTGATTGCTTTGAAAGTTAATTATTCGAAATATTGGCGCTAATGATGTAGAAAATTGTACTTATTTTTGATTACAGACAAATAGTTTATTATCAAAAATTGCAAATTTTTTACTTAAATAAGTAATTAGTATAAAAATAACTACTATTTGTCTCAAAAGTAATATAAAACTTTCAAAATATTAATATTTTTCAAATGATAACTAAATTTAAACTTTTTTAAGACTTGAAATAAATGAAACTCGAGTTGAAACGAGAAAAAAGTTTAGTTTTTTAACCAAAAGACAGGAAACTATCTTTAGTTTATGAAAAGATCATATATTTCAGACTCTAATTAATAGACAGTTTTCAGACAAACTTCTAATTTGAAGAGAAATACAATATTTTATTAAATATTATACTTACAGTAAAGTTAGAATCGATTAATATTTATAAAACTAAGTTTTGACTTAGGTTTCCAAAAATTAGTCAAAAGCTGTATTTAAAAACTTTTTCTGAAGTTATAGTTTATGTTAAAACTTATGAATCTTTTGCAAAATCCTTAGCAAACACTTCGAAACTTGTGTTACGAAACATATGATAAGTTTAGGAGAAACTGAACTAAACGTTCGCTCGACTGAAAATTTTTATTTAATGATTGGTTGAAAATAACAGATTAGACGAGAGAGTAAACGACTGAATGAATGCGTACGTACTCACCAATGCAGCTGCTGGTGCTCTAGAACGAGTGCACGTGTGGGCCCCAGACGCGTGCCAACACAGTTAGGGGAGCATGACTTGTGGCGCGTGTCGTCCCTACTGTCCCCTTATAGTGCACTTCATAATTGATGCGACGATTGAAAACAGAGACCACTTTTATTCAGAACAGGAGAAGCACAGAGGTATAGAACCGGGAGATCCGACTGCACAGGAAATGTCATTTGAATAGCAGTGCAGTTGAGATACGATGCAAGAGTTGATGTAAAGCTTATTTCTTGTGCACTATTTCTGTAGTTTTTATGTTTTAAATAGAATTAATTTGTTTTAAGTATCGGTAGTTTTTCTAGTATTGATTGAATATCTTTTTAAATGCTATTTATTTTCTACTTTTTTCTGTCAAATTCGTAAGTTTTTGAGCGATTCTATAGCGAGTGTTGTACTGGAGTTTGGATTTGATTGAAGCCAAACATCTGTTCTTTTGATTGCATTACGCGTCGAATGAATGAATGTATGAATGAATTATAGGATAAGGTTTGCGAACAAAGTGAGAGCGAAAACAACTGGTCCGACCGGCTGGCAGTGGAGGAATGGTTGTGTGGCACGTGTCTGCACACCAGACCATTGTTATGCACTCTTCTATTTGTACTCAATTTCTTACAATACAAACACAGAATAATAATACTCTTATAATACTCTCAATACTCGTAATGCTTGTAATTATTGCTTTTGGTCTAAATGTAATGAACTTTCTTTCGGACAGACTTTTGATGTTTTCGAGTTTTACTCATTATCTAACCTAAGGTCACGATTTCGGTTTTTTAAAACTATTTTTTAAATATAGTTTTTAATCAATTATTTTCAAAATACAAAATTTTGATTCATTTTTGAATTGAAACCGAACTTTACTCACTCTCTTGTATCCAATTGATAATCGAATAAATATACTTCGAAACCAAATATAACTTTTATTTTATTTCAAATATGAGTTAAAAATTCCAAAATATATGTATTATTATTTGAAAAACGAATCAAACAAAAGGATAAAAACTATTTTCTATAGATTAGAAATTCTAACCTAAAAACAAAGTTTTTGAGCCAAACATCGATGACTCGTAAACAAAAACAAATAAATAATTAAATTAAAAAATGCTCCAAAACTATTGTACAACTAATTTATGAGTGTCTGAGCTCATGCCGGGCCCGACAACTCATCCTCATATTGTTTGCGGAAGCACTCGCCGACGGGGAAGAAATCCCAGCCCCGCTTCTGGTAGTACTCCCAGACATAGGTCTCCTGACCCGTGTAGTCGGTGTCCGGTTTGTTGATTAAGTGCATCAAAAAGAACATATAGTTTGCGAGGTTGTGCTCTTTGGCCACATGAGTGTCGAACCCGTGCGGCACTTTGTCGAAGTAGTCCTTTCCTATACCACAGATAAAGCAATTCGATTCCATGTCGTCCGACACCGACTGCAACTGATCTCTCAGTTCACCGAATGCGTCGATTATCAGACCTTAAGATACGGTTTTCGAACATATTTTTAGAGTTTATATCAATTTATTTAGTTTTGTTCCAAACCTTGAATAATGGCCAATAGAATGACAATAACGAAGAAAAAGAATGTTATGTCGAATATGATTCGATAGACTTCGTATTCGTCGCCGTCGGGTGACTCGATCTCATCACCGATACCACCGCCGGCTCTGACGCCTTTGTAGAGATGAAAGACAAAACACTACAACAATTGGAAATCGGATTTAGTTTAATGTTTGCAGCGATTGAATGCCGGTCTGGCATACAGTGAGCATATTATGACACTTCTGGTCGATCTGGTCGTCCTCTTCCTGGACGTAGAACTTTCGGAAAAAGTTGAACGCAATTACGGTATAGATATAGACCACTATTATGAGCAACATTACGGTCAACACCAGCTGAGGGCACAGGAGATGGAAAAATAGTGATTTAGAATACTATAAATCAAATGTCAAAATGGTTTCGAAACCTGTTTTCCGTTATGAGTGACTGATTGTAAGATAGTCTTAAGCGTTGGAATGACGACTGCGATGTCCAACAGATGCGCCGCAAAGAAAAAGTAACTAAAGTTTCCCATAACTGACAAAACGAAATAAACCAAATTATACAAAAATACCTAAATTTCGAGTTCGAGTCGGAATAGCAATAGAAATAGATATAGAGATTAATATTAGAAACGGTTCGGAAAACAAATCGAAATAAAGAGTTTTGTCGCACATTATCCATGAAAGTGACGCCGACTTTCCATATTTGGTACTTCCAGTCGCAGTTCGTGATGAACGACAAATAGCCGGTCGACTGGGGCTCGTCCATAGAGGCGGCGCCCGTTTTAGACATTCCTAATAGCGTCGAGAGGTTGTCGTAATCGTATTGTTCGGAATACTTAGCTCTGACTCTCTTTTTGACGAATTTGTCCCAATAGTTGACGGGAAACGAATGCGTCGATATGACCAGTTTGTCCCAATGCGCCCGATAGTCGTCTTCGGGCTGTTCTGATATGTAGAGGCCGTCGAACTCTACGCGACGGGCGATCTCTTTCTCGCGTTTGAAGATAATTAGCGGCACTTTTAGGTTATAATAAGCGATTAACATACAGAAGGACAGCAGTGAATGGAGGAGCGCCAGACACCGCAATAGCGGCTCCAAGTAATACCAGCCCTCCTCCATTTGCAGCCATTCCACTACATTCTCGTCTTCTTCTTCGTCGCCTCCTATTCACCAAAAAGTAGTTTTAATTTTGAGTTAAACTCTTGAAACAAAACATTCGAAACAATACCCGCTATTAGATCTGTGGCCGCAGTCGTCACTTCTTCAATAATCTCAGCGACCGCTTCCGCCACCCCTTCGGCCACTGCCTCATCATCGGCACCGGCATCAGTACCGACGTCACCACTACCGTCCTCTCCATCGGGCATGTAGCTTGTCACTTTGTAGAATAGAAGCATCAAATTGATGATAAACGCGAGAAAGAGCGCAATCTTTTTGATTGTATACAGATTTCTGGCCAAACAATACACAAATCTTTTCGTATAGATCGCGAAATCGGGTAATGAAGTGACGACTGGAGTGGCGTCGGGCGGTGTCTCCTGTTTCGGCTCATCGATCGGTACCATTGGCGGTGGCGTAGGCTCTAAAACCTGTGCCACTTCTTCTGGTTTGGCAGCACTTTCATGTGGTTGAGTCGGAGCGGATACTATTTCACCATTGATTGCCTTCGCTTCTGAATCAGCCATTTGTTGTTCGGACTCTTTTCCGATTTGTTCTTCGCTCTCAACAAAGCCCTCGTCTTCTCGTTTGAGTTCAGCCTCTTCTGCGCTCATTATAGCCATTCTCGGCGCTCCGTTCGCGTCGAACATCGATGGGCTGAAGCCGGCGCTCGACACCGGCACCAATGCCTTCTCATCGTACTCTTCGTCTTCAACAGAGCCGTCGATGGGTTCGCCGATCATTAGTTTGAGAATGAATTTGAAAATACATTTATTTACGTAATATAGTGTATATCCGCCCAAAAAGAATGAACCGAATGTCAGTCGAAAAAAGCCGACAAATAGTTCGAAATACGACTTCTCTTTGAGTGAATGCCATTGCTTTCGAATGTTTGCGGGCGTTAGGTATGAAAAGAGTTTACATATTTTGCTCCAAATGTATTTGAATGCGTTTCGGATTGGCTCGAGAGCTGATGTCGGCTGCTCTTCACTGCCCGGATAGGGATAATCACCAGCTTTGGTGGGCTCCTCCTCGTCCTCCATCGATATACTACTAGCATGTTGCATCTCGAAGATGGCGTCTTCGCAGAAGCTCACAAACGCTTCCAACTTCTCCTTATCTCCGCCTTCAGTGACGATGGAGTAGAAGAAGGCTCTCTTGGATTCCTTGATCTGTGGTTTCTCCCATTGATTGATAGTCTCTTCTTTGATCTCGAAATAGACGCGTTCTATGCGTTTGGAAGAGCCCATAATCTCTATTCGACCCAAAAAGTTCTCGAAGTAATTGAGGACAGAACTGGCCGTCTCTAAGAAGCGCTGTAGTCGCGGGTCGTTCGTCATGTGTTCGGAAAGATTGGTCAACAGAACCGCTAAATTGAAACCAATGTCTTTGGCCGGATTGTGGAACCGTTCGGTGAACTCGCGGTAATCGATTAGGCCGTCGTGGTTGGGCTCACAGCACGACATCAAGTACTGGATCTCTTCCGTCGTATATATCTTCTGCTGTTCCATCGCCTTCTGGAAGTCCTTAGCGGTGACCCAACCGATGTTCTTCTTATCGATTTCCTGTTATTTATTAAAATTAGTTTTATTTCAATTAATGCAAATGTTTTTGAATTTTATAACTTAAAACTTATTTAAATTATTTATTAATTAAATTCTAAAAATTGCAAAAATGATTACTAGAATACCTGAAACGTAGCGGAAGTGATGACTTCTTTGAGTTTTAGGAACATATCGAAAAATTTAAGAATCATCTGTTGTTCGGATAAATAGAAAATTATATTTTGGTTTAATTTGAATTCGAAACAAATATCCAAACCTCAACATTGGCCGCACTCTCGACCAGAGTGTCGACCATCTGTTTACCAATAGTGCCGTTCATGACATTCCCCTCGAGCATAGATAGCATCATAATAACCATCTCTTTCTGTAAGTCAAGCAATTCCAACAATAGGTCCAATTGAGACGAGTTCTTCGAGAGCTTGTCCTGCATGTGGGCGAACAAAAACATGAAACCCCCGACGGCGTCCCACAGACGCGAGTGTGCCAGTGCTTGCTGGTTCATAGAACAGGGGCCCTGGATCGACTCAGTTAGTGTGCTGAATACCTGGCCAAATGTTGAGAAATTTTAAAAGTTGTCAAAATATTAATAAAAATAATCACTTGTTTGGCGACTGTAATGGCTTTAACGAAGTTGTCTTTTCCCGACTGATCGATCACCTCTTTGCTGGAATAGTGCCAATAGAAGTCCATAATCGACTCCTGGAGCCGCAACAGGTAGTCGACAGTAGCGATCACTACATTAACTGTAGTCGTATTCCCGGCCTGTGTTCGCAAGTAGTTCTGAAACTCCAGATTATGGCCTTCGCACAGGAGTTGTATAAAGCGGAAGAGCGCGCACGTGAACTCCGAGTCGTGCATATTCTTCTCACCAGTGGTGCCCTCAGCGCCCACTCCCAGTCCCTCCGCCTTCTGATTGCGTTCGAACGCATCCAAATCAAGTACTGAACACGAGTTCATGAGACCGGCTATCGATATGAAGAAACCGACGTCTTTCTTGTCCTTCAGGTGCTGTAACATTCGCTTCTGGACATCGATGTTCCCGCCCTTGAGAATAGAAATGCCTAATTTCAAAGTCTTCAAAGTCATTGAGGTCTGTAGGCCTCGACAGGCGCTGATATACAACAGAATCATTTCGGCGACACCTCTGTAGGCGAGCCTCTGCTGTTGGAACAGGAGTTTCTGTTTCTCCATTTCCTGCTCGTGAATGGACGGCCCCTCTTCGTCGCCGCCCTCTTCCTCCTCCTCTTCCTCTTCGGCGCCGCCATTGCTTTGCATGAAAATGAATGCGTAGTCCATATAAAGTATGTCTTCCTTCATAGCACCCCCGTGCTCAGTGGTGGCCGCCCGGGAGAACGCGGTCACCAATTGTGTCACCGGATCCGGTCGAACTGCTTCCTCGTCGTCGGTCTTCTTCTCTGCTTCTTCGAACGATTCGGTGTTGTCTTCGATCAGCTTCTCGTGTCCGACATTCTCCGATAGTAACCACATCTCGGAGTATGTCTTCAGGAATATATTCATCGCTCGATGTCTACCCAATAATTATCAACAAATTGATTAGTTTTGAATTTTTCATTCAATTAGTTGTTATTAAATATTTTAATTCTTATTAAATTAATTTATTTCGATTCGTACCTAATCGTGTTGGGGGGGGGGCGGGGGTTGAGGTGGCATTTGTCACAACAGATAGTTTATGTCTTAAGGATTAATAGTCTAATATTTCACTTATTTTAAAAATGATTTAGTTTGAATTAATAACTAACTTATTTAAAGATAAAACCAGGGATCGGGAAGGTAAGCCGATCCAGGGGGGATCAGGGGAAGGATTTTGCCCAAAATTTTGGCCAAGAAACTAGGGGGGTATCAGGGAAGGGATTTTTCCAAAAACGCTCAAAACCCCTTATATTTATGATGAAATTTTATCTAATTTAACCGGATTTAGCGCCAATTTAGGAAAAATTTCCCGAATTTGGTTATAAAACCGAAAATATTTGCCGGCCGTCGATGGCGACCGGCAAAGACTTGAGGGGGTACCTTTTCGCGGACCAAATGAGGGGGGAAGGGAATAAATCCAAATTTTCAAAATCAGGCAGGATGAAACAATTGAAAAAAAATTAATGAAATTTATTGAAGAAATGCAATAAAATCTTGAAATCATGCAAAACAGAGAACACCATATCATCATGTTTATCCATTCGAAAATTTTTTAATATGACATTAATTCTTAGAAAATAAACTATCTTTTGTGACAATAGACACTTCAAACTGGAGCTAAACAATTAAATACGAATTGGAGTAAAAAAATTGATTCAATTTGTGCATCAATTCTAGTGTAAATTGTTGTAAATTTTTGTTTTCAAACTTTAGGCTCAAAAAAGCAGTTAATGAATTAATGATTAGTTTTAAAACCTTTAATTGTTTAATCAATGCATTAATTGATTCAATTCCACAAACACTTAGTGTTATATTAATCAATTAATCCAATTGTGGTCAGACCTGCTTAGTGTATATAATGGCGAACTTAATAAGCACTTTATCGCCGCTTTTTTCTTACTGTAAGAGATTATTATTCGTTTCCATTCTTTTTCTCTAAACAATCGTTTGAATCCCTATTTGTTTTAAATTGTTAACAATTACTGTATATATACAAAACACAATTAATTATCTCAAATCAGTTATAAGGTTAGCTTTAAATATATTAAATGTTAGAAATGTTTGCAAAAAAACAGACAATTTTGACAAACATCGCGACAGCACTTGAGAATGGAAAAAATAAGCAGAAAATCGAGAAAAGCATTCGTAAGAGTTAGTGGAACTCGAAAACAGAACTAATCAATCGAATACCTCGGAAGAGAGTGAAGGGAAGTCATGCGAAAGCAAGCGATGACAGCGCGCTTCCTCTGACTCGACACACAGCTCCTCCAAACGCCCTTCTGGCCACCTGACGGGTGATCGATCTGCCACCACAAATAATAAAAGTAATAAAACGCGCTCGCTCAAACATCAAACATAAAATACTTTAATTATAAATAATTAAATAAATTCAGCCATTCTTTTCAACTAAAAAAGCAATAACTATTCGATTGATTAAATTAACAAAAATAAACTCAAATCTAATGAGTTTTCCGATTAATACGACAAAATTGCTAAAACTAAGCGAAAGACAATTACTCAAAAATGCATTTTATAAATAAACTGAAGAAAAAGTTCTAATGAGAGCTAATCTGAAACAACTAATTAACAGAAACTTAGCGCTGAATACCATATGCAGTCCATATAAGACTTTTGACATATCTATAATGCGTTCGACCAATTGGTCAGCCGCCAGGTGCGGGTCTTTCGACTTCTCGACCAGTGCCAACTCATTGCCTCTGCGAACAGCCTTCTGAGAGCCCAGTTTGCTGTAGAGGTAGTGCTGCCACGACATGTCGTCGCTCGGGTCGATCTTATCGGGGAGTGTGAGCTGAGTCTTAACGTAATCAAATATATCGCTATCGGGTCTGCGTTTCAGAAACTTTTCCTTCGCGTGTTGTACTAACTCCTGTTCCCGACCCCCGAACAAGTTCAGTCCCACCGGCAACAGCCGTTTGAGACACGCAACCATCAAACTGGCCGCCAGTTCCTTATCTTTGTCTCGTTTGCCTTCCCTTTTCTTTTTAACCTAATTATACAATTAATAAATAAATATAAAATTTATTTAACCTTAGATTTAGTTTAGAGTTTAATAAATGTTTTCGCCATTTCGGGCAATAATAATAATAATAAGACAAAAAATTCAAACCTTTTTGGCCGAAGCCTGTCCTCCATTAGAAGCAGTAGCGGTGATCCGTCCTCCGCGGCCTGAAGAGGGCATAATGAGAGCCATGTTATCGATTTCGTTCTGAGATATAAAGTTTTGTTCTTCTCGTCTGAAGAACTGAGATTTGGACCAAATGTTGAAAATCGTGGCCACATTGTGGTACAGTTTCTCTGCTTCCGGGATATTATTCTTCAGCCAATGGCCTAAAAGAATTAAATCCAAATAATGAACCAAAAGAACAAAAAATTAAACTTTAATTATAAGGAATACCTCTTTGAATGTCGACGTATTTAATTAAAAGTGGATAAAAGGCGTAGACATCTCTGGCCAGGAGTGCAAATTCTTCCTGAATTTGTGTCTCGACAGCCGAAGTGTCATCAGTAGCCGACTTGAGATAACCTCTCATTTGTTCTTCCCTATGAAAAGCCGCTTCCGTTCGACTGCATATCTTCTGCGCCAAAGGCATCACCGGATCAATGAGTAGGTCTTCGGACGAGTTAATGATTATCTGTCCGGCGTGTCCGGCAATGGTCACCATCCAAGGCGAGCCCTCAATTCCAATATGGTTCTTGACCAATTTGAATACACTCTTAAGCAAATTGTTCAGATGTTCACTCGTAACCATAGTTACGTGATTCTCACCGGTCACGTTCACATTGTCCGGACCTATGGTTTGAACAGATATTTCATTCAAATAAGTTTAGAGTTTAGAGTCAATAAAAAAATCAAATTAAATGACAATCAAAACCTTGTGACCACCAAAATGGTAGATAACTGGTAAGCATTGGTAGTATGACATCGATAGTTTGCGGTTCGTTCGTGTATTTAGTCATTGAGTTAACGTATTTATCTATCAGTGCCATCAAGTCGTCGAGGGTTGGCATCGAAGCGTCCAATTCAGACAATACAGTTTGTGCTTCGAGAGAGTGCTCCTCTGCCTGGCCGTGAATACAATACTTGTTGTGTTTGTTAAGGTGCGGCTCGAGGAAAGCCACCGGAAAAGTGGACGCAAATGCACCCAAACAGTTACCTTAAACACAATTTCAAATTCATAAACAAATTATTGCAAATCAGATGCAAAATAAGTTTTAATAAAAATAGAAATATAACCTAAAGTCTCATAAAATAATATCTTTAAACTCCAAAAATATTTAGTGCGAATGTATGCAAACCTAATGCCGATCGATGTCTGTCTAACTCCGATTTAATAAACCTTCGGCCGAGAGTGAGCTCATTATGTTTGGTGCCGAGAGTGTAGAGTGAGTTCAGAATCTTATAACAGGCGACTTGAATGTCGTTGAGCAGAAGGTCGGACCCAAAGTCGTTTAGCGCCAAATGATCGAACAGTGAGGTGAGCACTGGCATCAGCACCAGTTGTATGTAATTGAGCGAAGAGGAGGTCTTCATAGTGGTGCCGCGAATGTGGGCGAAGCGGGCGTTCTGTAGGTTGAAGACACACATAGACAGGTCGTCGGCGGCGTTGTTGAAGAAGGTTAGCATTGAGGTCTTGACGAAGTCAGGCGAATACTTCACTATTGTCTTCGCATCCGTCGCTTGAATTAAGACCTGAAGTATAAACCAAATAATAATTCAATCAAAGTATTGAAAATAATTGAAATTTATTAAAGTTTGAATCAATGCAGACCTGAAGACATCGCACAGATATCTTAGCGTCAACTCCAATAACCGATAGCTTTGAACGGAGAAAAGCGGCTAATTTGCAGAAAAGACTGGCCACCAGTTCCTTCTCGCGAACTGTTGCTATGCCAGCGTTGACGGCAACTGAACCTAAGTTTCAAAAATAGTTTATTTATTGAAAGACATCGAAACTGCAGAATGTTTTTGACAGACCTGTTGTTGCGGTAACTGACGTCAAAAAGAAAGTTCTTTGAGACGAAAAGTACTTCTCCATCAAAGACAGAACCACTTTACTGAAGAACTTTACGTCTCGTGAAGACTGTTTGAATGACATACGTCTGGTGTGATTGGCCGACGGTTTCAGTAGTTTGAGGCTCATAGAAGTGATGTCCAGATAATTCAATAGTTTCTCTAATAAAGACGATGCAAATCGACATTCGCTCGCCTGAGCCGAGAGCCCAATCGCGTCCACATTGATTGAACCCAACCTATTGCTTTGGCCGGCAGGAGGAATGGTGTCAGTACTGGTTTAGAGGTTCGGTTAGTTGTGTACAAATGGCAGACAATTCAAACAAACAGTTATTGACATTATTTGAAAAATATTGGAAACAATTGTAGGAATTATTGGTAGAAACAAACAAACAAATACAGAAAACAATTAAATACTAATTAAACAATTCAAAAGTATAATTAAATAAAGAAAAGCATTTTCAAAGTAAAAAAGTCTCTAATCATAACAAAAACATCGATTTGTATTGAAGTAATACCGAAACACTTTGAATCCATTGAACTGTAAGAACTTAAGCAATTCCTGAGATCTTTCCCTATTTTTCTTCTTCTCTCTATCGGTCAGCAAATCGTACGGAACCTTAAAATCGAATATTTATTTTAAAAAATTAATTTTAAAATATATTAAATTTTTATACCATTTGTGGATGAATACCACCGCCGAGAGCCTCACTTTCCTCTTTAACCAATTTGGCCCACATGTCGTGTGCATTCTCGGCCAGTCGTTCAGCCATTGTTTGCATATCTCTGGTGAGAGTCAGGTTCGCCATATCCACGGGTTGTGGGTTATAGTCAGCTATAGATACCGATTGATTTAAATCGATTCGAGACGACTGGCGTTGGAGTGTTGACTGTCCCGACTCTGACTGTTCGACCTGACATTCAATTATTTTTCAATTAATTTTATACTTCTAAACAAAAATAACAATTATTTTTGCGTTACTCTATATCCAATCGCAAGCAATGCTTTAATTGCTTCCCTAATCGGCTCTTTATATCTTTCCTTCTCTCTATCGGATAACATAGGGTATGGCTTAACCCGTGGGTGAGTTTTTCTATAAACCCAGTTATCTCCAAACTGCCAGCCATTCTCAAACTTCCTGCTGGCCCAGGCGTCGTGATAGTGCTCTGAGAACTTCTGCACCAAATTAAGCATTTCTGACGATAGGTTAATACCGGATGTGTTGACCGGCGTTGGAATATAGGGGCCATCGCTCGTACCTATTGTTAATCAATAATAAGATTTTTGTTTAATTAGCTATAAATATATGAATTCGATTACCATTTTTGTTGACAATATCGTCTAAATTCGATTGAGTGAGTGAGTAGTCAGGCGGCAGAGCGGCAGCAATAGCTGTCAGACAGGGCAAGGACTGTGTGAACAAGTCCGGGTCGTATTCCATTTTGGCCAATGAGTCGAATATATTGCTAAACAATACCATTGTCAGTCGTCTCTCCTCCTCAGAGGCCGTGCCATACGAGCCCTGACCGCCACTCGAATAATATTTGGCACATCTCTCGTAATGAAGGGTCAGAAGACGTAAGGCAACGGTAGTGTACTCAGTGAGCACTGAGACATCATTACATAGTTTGCGCAAAAGCCTTAACAGCATTGATGGTTGCATTTCACGGGTGAGGCTTACCTTCAATTCAATCATTTGTTCAAAACTTTGTTTTAAAACTAAAAATCGAAATAAATTACCAGAAAATCAGAGACACATTCGCGCTGTCCTTTCGTAAGTGTCTTGACTTTAGCCAATCTGTAAACCGTATGCAGAGTTGCGTCCAATAGATTGGCCCAATTGTCGGCATTAGTGAAGTAATAGTAGTGTTTGATGAGCAGCGGTAACACAGCGTTTCCCAAATATCTGTTCAGCGCTAACGACATCTCACTCTCCCCGCCGTCGATCGTCTCCAACATTGTGGCCGCTCTCAGGTCCGGCAAAAAGCCTTCTTCCAGTAGTCGGAAGAATGTTTCCTGATTTTCGATTCCATAGACGCGTTCCAAGAATAATACAATCGATTGCTTATGTCCAGGCAATAGAGCGGTCGGCATATCTGACTTGCCTTCAAATCAGATTAAAATAAATTTGAATCAAAAACAATTCAAATATATTTCGTTTAAAAAAAAGCAAATACTTGTTCTGGCAGTGGACTGAAGTGAGAATTTTAGTGACAAAACGCCCTCCAAATCCTCCAATGGAACAAGTGAACGTAATATAGCTCTAGCTCTCATGCATTCGTTTTTGCCCTGTGCTATAGTACTAGCCTCGGGAGCGCATCTGCCCAAAAGGTCAACCAAAGCACAGTAAAAGTTAAGTATAGAGGCGCCCATATCTATATAGTCTTCGTCGTCGTCCTGTGCCGCTCCGCTCGCAATCTTAGCCTCTTTTTCATTCGTAATCTTATCCGACATCTGAATCGCTTCCTTAATCGCTGCCAAAAGTCCCGGTCCTTCGCCTCTGAGCGCCGGTCCGAGACATTCAGGTCGACGGATCAGAAGTCTTATGACTAGATTCGAGTTCTCTTCGACTGACTCTCCGTTAACCCAAACACAGAAACGGAGAAAATCTAAATATCTCTCGCCTTCGACCGGATCCCAACCCACGTCGGGATAGCCCTTATCTATAAGTTCTTGATTCGACTGTAAACCACAACGAGACAAATAGATTGCTATCTTTTCGAGATAGTGTTCCCTAAGAGCCAGTGCCAGCTCAGGGTTCTCCATCAGTGAAGAGTAGGCCACGTCGAGAGGAGCTGTACCGCGAAGTGAGGGCCGAGAGAGCAGTATATTTGAGTATTCCAACAGAAAGTTCAAGTGATCGAACATAGCCTTCTGGTTGACTCGACCGGATCGACAGAAGAAGCACAGGAACCGACAACAAGCGACTACCATTTCGGAAGTGTCCGACAGCTTCTCTTCACCCGAATTGGCCTTTTGTTTGCCCAAAGTATTCATCATTACATCCATTACATTCTCGTGCACTCGAAGGATACGGATTAGGTCCGGGTGTTGGAAGAACACACGATTGTTCACCATTGTCCACAACGAGTGGCGCATTATCTGTTCCTCATCCGGCCCCATTTGGACTGCAATTTAAGAGATATAACACATATGAGTAAAGTATTGGAGAAATTTGAACAAATTATTGAAATAAATACCCGGTAATAGAGCCCTAACTTTATTGAGATGCAGAACAAACTGTTCGACATCTTGTTTGGACTTTTCGCTAATCACATACGCCTTTTGCAAAGCGTCCATCAGTTTCGCGACGCCGTTATAGCAGCGCAACAATAAGTGAAACATTTGGCGAATCAGTTCTATATTTTCGATCTCTGCCTCTTCAGCCCATTTTATGACTGTTGAGACAATTTTTTTGGTCAACACATCCTCCGGCGAAGGCTTTTCTTCTGCCGGTGCAATCATTTCCTAAACGTTATTATAAATACCAATAGTAAAGGATTGTAGCAATGGTTGCATTCTCGGCGGCCAGAGTCGTGATCAGTGGCCACTTTTACCGAAATTAACAAAAGTAACCGCAAATCGGGAAGTGGTTACTGTATACCGATCTGGCCGTCGGGAGTGCATCCATATCCTCCTCGACTACAATAAGATTTATAAAAATAATTTCAATTTATGATTAAATTAAAATTTTATTTCAAACCTTATGTCCAATGGATTTAACACTTTTAACGATTGAAAATATTTTCTTAGTCCACGACTTCTTTCCTTCCTCGTCGGTAGATATTCCGGAATCCGAAGATTCTTCCGATTCTTCTTCAGCGACCACTTTGATCCTATTGACGAGTTTGGTGTGAAGTTGAAACAACTTTTCTCTTATCTCTTCGCCGCATAGACTCGAGTCTGCGTTCTCTTCTTCGATGTCTTTGAAATTCAGAATTGATTTCATCTGTTCCTGCGGTGAACAGCGAAACTCTCTGGTCTTCTTAGCCGCCACCGCCGCCGGCAGGTCCTCCTGTTTGATCTCAATATATCGGCGCAATTGGTCGGACTGTAGTTCTCCGACATAACCACTACTGAAAGCTATTATCGATTCAATTCTGTGTCTTAATTGTAGATCCAATAAATGGTGCAAAATGTGACACATTTCCAGTTTAACACCTTTTCAAATCATTTTTTAATTTAGGAAAAAATTAGATTTAGTTAATAAAAGTAGAAATTAATTCAATGCTCCGGAACTACAAATTAATAAACATTTATAAACTGTTTGGCCAAACCTTCATCGATCGTCATTTGCATCAATCCTTTCATTCTGGGCTCAGCGTTGAAGTCATAGTCGGCATCGAATGTCTCCGGATCTATAAGAATCAAAATCCATTCCAAATCCCGATCGTTAATACATCCAATCAGAAGCAATTTATCGGCCAATTTGATGAGCGGAACGTATAGGTTCTCATTGGTGCCGCCAATTGGGTCCCGATTCGGTCGATTACCTTTCTTGACGGCGTCGTCAAGCGCTTCCATAACGAATTGTTTGAGAATATCGACCGGAAAGTAAGGGCTCGACAGATCTTTAATTGATTCGATTTTGTCGACGCGTTCAGACATTTTCATCACTGGTCTGATTGACACGCATTCTAACGATGAGATCGAGTTAGCCATCGCCTCGTCTTTGTATAACCTCCTCAGACTGTCGCCAACTGGAAGTATAAACTCGTTTTGTGTCAGAGCTCTCGAGTTTGCGTTAACTTCCAAATGTAATGCAATCAATAAGTCCGCAAAGCCTGTCCGCAACGGACCGGACATGTATTCCGATTCAATTGCATATAAGAGTTGCTTCTCATCGACGTGTCCGCAGATTATATGAGCGGCTCTATTGTTGCCTTTGTTTGTAAAACAATTTATATTAAAAAATCAATTAAATGTGAATTAGAGTTGACATACCCTGAAAACATAGGGCGCCGTACAGTCCAAGTGTGTGCGCATGAAATTGTAAGAGTCTTTCGCATTCAATCAGTTCTAGAATATCAATACTTCGATCTTCTTCTGGTATGTGAACAACCAGTTGAGAGACCGGGTCTTCGCATAACATAGACCAGCCCCTGATGTCCGACAGTTTCAGTGCATGTGGTTTCAAAGACTGGTTCGGCACTCGAGACCATTGATATGCCTGTAGTGATTGGACTTTGAGTCTGGGCGGGCACTGAGGTATCAGATGTTTGTCACTCGTCTTTAGAATAGCAGCCGAAAGGGGTAGTGTTGTAGGCGTTCGGCCCAACTCGAACTGCAAGCACTCTTTGCTCGTGGCCTCGAATATAATGGCCGGGAAGAGCTTAATTCCCGGTTCGATTCGAAACTTATGTTTTGTTGTCTTTCCATCGGCAGTAAAAGTCAAAATACCAGTCGAAGTGTCAATATGACAGCCGATAAACATTCCTTTAAAAGAATTAATCTTTGAAATAAAGTCTAAATTTGAAATAAAATCAATTCAATGCAAACCCTGGTTAGAACGCGAGCCCTGGAGTGCTTCGTCTGCGTGCACTTCGGCGTAAAGTTTTCCGGCGTTTAGTATATATGAGTTCTGGCGGTCGAAGAAGTCGGACAAATGCCCGTCTTCTGCCCAAACCTGAAGAGTCGTTTTGCGCACTTTCGATGCGTCGAAGGTCTTGTCATAATGTTTAAAGTTTGCGGTAACCCATCCGCAAAACACATGCGAAGGGTCCTGACCCGGGAATATGCGAACGCCGTAGAAGTACTCATCGACTAAATCTAAGACACTGTTGTCCAATAGATCGCTATTCTCGTCTGGAAGCAGATCTGTACTGAGCGCTACTCTCGAGCCTCTTCTCGAAAGATTTGCCGGAAGAGTCGGCCTTCGATTACTGCCGGAGCGCTCAACTGTTAACAGATTATTGGTCATCTGACTCTGGTAGGGCGGCGCTAAGCCCCTGAATGAAGCATTATTGATGGCAATAGCCGGTGGCATTAGACCATCCATTCCCGTTTCGGCAGCTCTTCCGCCAATTTTCTGTTTCTGTTTTTGTTCGTCTTTTTTAGAGAAGAACTTAAACGGCGAACGACTTCTGATTTTCTGTTCGGGTTCTGAAACCTCGATTGTCTGTGATTTCAGTTTATTGAGTGCCTCTACACTCGCCGCTCGTTTGTTAACATTAGTCATCATCTGCTGGGCCTGTCCTAGTGTCGGCACTTTTAGTTCATTTTCGAACGACTTGGTTTTAGTGAGTGAGCCCTGTCTTCGATGAGTCCACGGCGACTGATTGGGCATCGGTTGCGGAGTCGGTGTTTCACCGCCTTCTTCGCCCTCGCCGTCGGAGTAAGTCCTCTGAAGGTCTTTGACATCAGATATGGAGAAACCTTTCAATAGACATATGGTTTGGAATTAATATAAGCAAACAATTCAACTAAAACAACAATTTTGAAGTAAGTAATAAATAAACAGTAATTAAAGCCATACCTGACTGAAGCATATGCTGTTCCAATTTGGCCGAATGCATAAACCCAACCCTTTCTGTTTTGTTACGTCTCATCCGGCGCTTCACTTCATCCCAACGCGTATTCTTCTCGAGTTCATCGATGAAGTCCTCGTGACAGGTCACTGGTAGGGACAGTCGTAGGAACTCATAACTAGCCTTCTCTTGCGTTTCAAACAGTTTGTGTGCAATCTTTAGCGCCGGTGCCGAGTCAGCGCCGGCCGGTATTCGAACCACTTCTACGTGTGAATCCTCGGCTACGTCTGCAAACACCGGTTCGTCTTTATTGTACCAAAAGGTCATATTTCGGTTCATATTCACACAAAATGGTTGATATCCTTCCTATCAATTAATAAAATTATAAACAAAAAGTGTTCAAAATTTTGAGATAAAAACAAATCTAATATTTCATACTTGAAGTCCACAAACAGTAAAAAATTTCAAAGAATTGATATCCTGTCCAAAAATAAGTCGAATCTTCTGTCCGTTTCCGAGTGTAAACGCCGGCAAATAGGCGCCCGAATCGGCAGATGGTATCTCTGCATAAGCACATTCCCCGCCCACGGCGTCCAGAAGTAGTTCCCCGTTAAGACTAAAACCAATAGTCTTGTCGTCCAAGTCTAACATACAGCCCACTATATCCCCCACTTGGGTCTAATAATCGATAATTTAATATTAATTTAATTATATTTTAAGAAATGACACACAAATCGAAACCTGTTTTCCAAACGGTTCGGTCGAATTAGAGTTGGCTTTGCGGGCATTACAGCAATCGAATGCAAACGAGTGCTCATCGCCGCCCAACTCGACCGATGGCGAGAACAAGACATTAGCCCAACCCACCCGAACGGTAGCTCCAGTAGTTAGAATTTCGACCTCAAAATACCATTTGCCGTTTGTGACCGAATATATCTTCTCTGCTCTATATGTCCGGAAGTCATACCTGTCAGGTGTCGGAGCATTTAGCATAGTCTTGGATTCGGCCGCCGCGTCACCCGTAGGCGCCTCTAAGTTATAACTATAGGCTATAAGTGTTCGGACCTTTCGATGAGATAAAGATTTAATTTCAATAAAATTAATTTCAATAAAATTAGATTCAATGAACTAAAACCAAAAAATGTTTGAAGTTTTACAAAACAATAATTTTTATAATTACTGTTTCGGACGCTGTGTCGACATTTGCTTTTTTAATGAGATCGTCGACCAGTCTATACGGCACTAAA
Organism: Belba bartosi; assembly: GCA_034693685.1. NCBI lineage: Eukaryota > Metazoa > Arthropoda > Arachnida > Sarcoptiformes > Damaeidae > Belba > Belba bartosi. Next base: position 730 of record JAQFXP010000074.1, on the reverse strand, counting down.
TGAGGACTTCTTCTAATCAAATGATCTTCAGTCCGGCCGTAAGTCCATCCCTGAGCTATACGTTCTTCCGACCAAACATTGTGTGTATTTTCGGCCAACAATTCGACCAAAGTATCCATTTTTGGATTCAATTGAATCTGTGAGAGGTCTAACGGCGCCGGTTTGTAGCCATTCGACTGTAAGAACGGGTCATTTGGCAGACGTATAGACTTAATACGTGTCGGTTGAGTGTCAACTGTTATTCGATAGCCTTTTGAAAATTTAAATTAAAAAATTTATTTTAAAAATTCAAATCAAAAGCCAAACCTAAAGCCATAATTGTTTTGAGTGTCTGTAGAGCGAGATTCGTGTCGTACTTCTTCTCGGAAACGGGCAGTCGTTCGAAGGACGTAAGACAGGGATGTCTTTTGTTGGGGTCGTCGCGCTGTTCGCCGAAAGTCCAGCCGAAGTTAATTTTATTCATAGCCCAAATCTCGTGTATGTTTTCGGCCAACTTGTCTCTAACGCTCTCTATATATTGGGCTAAATTGATGTCTTTGGTGTCGACTGGATGCGGAACAAAGGCCACGTCGTCTACATTCGACACACTCGGGCCGAATATTATGGCTGTGTTTAAGCCCATAATGAAATATAAAACAATAAAATTATTATTTTGTGAGACAGATGTCTCTCATATCGCGCGAATTGTCGACACAATCTGTTTCTCTTTCCGTTTATTACAGTATTCTCT
>JAQFXP010000073.1:0-51267 GCA_034693685.1 Belba bartosi | reverse complement strand
TGTTTAAAAATATTTATTAAATAAAACTAATTTAAATTAAATTTCATTTTGGGCAAATTTTCCTTTACAACCCGTTAGTAGTTATTAATGTGTCTTAGTTGGTTTGCTAAATCTTATATTTTTTATTTGATTTAAACAGTTACTGATTACTGATTACAAAATTTTCTAAATAATTTTTTTGTAGATAATTTACTTAAATCTACAAAAATAAATTATTAAAAAATTTTTGTAATCAAAAATCCATTAAAATTTATTCTTGGCTAAATTTAAAAAATACTCGTTTATATTTCTTTATACTTGTTGCTCATATTCTATATTATATTATCGTTTTTAGTCAAATGTTTAATTAATTTTTATGTTTATTCTATTGTTTTACTTTCAAGTAAGTTGGAGTTTTTAATTCAAACTAAATAAATTTTAAAATAAGTAAAATATTTGACTAAAAACAATAAAATCTTATCAAAACATTAAACTTAACACATTATGCGAAACAAAGATTGTTACAATATCATCATTTAAACCAATTCGGAAAATTTTTTAAATCACATTAATTTAAAAGACATAATCTATCTTTTATAACAACTGTCACTACAAACCCCCAGACACAGTTAAGTTTGAATCGGAGTTAGCAAGACAGTTTAGGTTAACTTACAAAGTAATTAATAAGAGGAGAGGAGAGGAGAAAAAGGGAGAAGAGAAGAAGAGGAGAGGGAGAAAGAAGAGTAAAGTAGAGAATGTGAGGAGAGATAGGAAGGAAGGAGAAAAAAGAGCCTCACCTTCAGTGCTAGTCTTATTTAATTTATTTGTATCGAGTTTCATTTTCTAAAATTTAAATTTTTCAAAATAACTAAAAATGTTAATTCAATCAATTGTTTCAAAATATATAAATGCCAAAATTTAATGTACAGTAAAAGTAAAGTCAATTGCCAGTATAATGAATACACAGGGATTGAAAAGGTTGGCCGATCCAGAGGGAATCATGGGTGAGATTTTTGCAAAATTGCTAAAAACCCATATGTTTATAATCGAATTTTACCAAATTTAACTGAATTTAACAATAGTTTAGGAAAAATTTGCCAATTATGGTCAAAAAACTTTAAAAATTTGCCTTAAGCAGCCAGCATAAGTCAATGGAGTCCTTTTCGCGGACCAAATGCTAAGGGGATAAATACCAATTTTCAAAATCAGGATAATTTTTGGTTGACTCCTCCCTTTACAATAATTTGCCATTATAATGAACCCACTCTTAAAACAACTATAATACAAATCTGTACTAAAAATGATCCAGTTTATTTAACATTTTAGTATAGTGAACAAATTAGGAAAACATTTTCCCATTCATTATACCGGCACTTGACTGTATAGGAAATAAATGAATTATTAATATTATTATTGATTTGTGAACTGAACTGAAAAAACTCAAATTGTGTGCAATTTATAGAAAGTTTTAGGGATTTTACGCTATATTTTGAATGCATTACAACTAAAACATGTATTCATTTGTATTAAACGTTGATTTTGTTTGAATTTTTCATTTTATTCAATCGAAACCAGTTTTAAATCAGATTTATTAAAATTTTAATTCATTGTATATTTAATTAATTGTTAAATTTAATTCAATTCAATTGTATTCAACGATAAACTGAAATATTGTTTGAAATATGTCTAACATTAAGAACGAAGTGATTCAGAAATTAAGAGTAAGTCTTGTTTTGATTGCTTTAAACGTTTTAAATGTTTTAATTTAATTTTAATTGTTTGTAAATTAATTGTTTGAATCGATAATTGACTCATTGTTTGACTGATTGTCCAAAAAGTCGGACATTCGCACAAAACTGGACCAAATTGGGGCGTTTGTAGGTATGGGTCAATCAATATGTTTGCATTCACTTTGACGTTACGTTTGATTTTTGATTTGATTTGTATTAATCAGACAATGAATTAGCGGATTATATAATGGTTTTAGTGGCCAATCAAAAGACTAAATATCAGATGAAAGACGATTTGTCTTTGTTTTTGGGCGCAGAGACCGATGAGTTCGTCAATTGGCTTCACTCGACACTCAAACTCATCCAATTGAATGCCAATGAAAGTAATCATTCATTCATTCATTTATTCATTTAAATAGAAAATTATTTATTTTTTTCAATTATTTTATGTTTTTATTGGATTTGCTTTTAAGGCGAAGACAAAAAAGTGGTGACAACTGATGGTAAAGAGACTAAAGAATTGCCTAAAAACTCGACCAAAACTAAAACAAAGAGTAAAAGAGTTGACAAACATTTGGCCAAAAGTGAGAAAATAGTTAAACAAAATGAAGACTCAAATACTTGTGATGTGAAAGAAGACAAATCTGAGACAATTGGTGACAATGAGAGCAATGGTAATAAAGGCCGGGAATCGACGAAAACCGCAAATGCGTTGAGTCCTCAACTGAAGACCAATAATAGGGTTGATATCGAAGAACAGAACGAAAAACAAGACAACAATCAAAGCGATGGCGAAGTTGTGCTTCACTTGAATCCCGACGGCGGAGAAGTCGATGAATTATTACAAGAAAATGATGTCAACGAAGATAAGAGAATTGAAGTGAAAGACGACTCTAAAGGACCGAAAGTCAAACCAATGAAAAGTACAAAAGAAGTGCCAATAAGACGACAACCCGTGGCCACAACCACAGCAACCGTTGGCTCTGCTATCGGTGCAGTCGTTCGCAATAAACCGAAACAACTGGAGAACGACAAAGAAAACGAGGAGGAGGAGGAGGAGTACGAGGAAAGCCGACCGACCATAAGCTCAGTGGCGAGTGTTGTTCGGATGACTGAACGCAAGTCTAGTGTTCCGATCGAATTGCAGGCAAACAAAAATCTTTTAATGAGAGCCATGAAAGCCGCGCACGAGTCGACACTTCCTAACCGGAAAAGAGCGAACAATGAGATCGAATACACTCCGACTCCGATCAAGAAACGACTCGGAGAGAGGCCGGAGGTTGTGGTCACTGAATCCAATCCAAAAGATTTGAGAAATGTTTTAAATGTTACCAAAAAAGGTAAATGGAATGCAGTTTACGATTTAATTTGTTCTTACCGTTTTCCCTCACATATGCTTTCATACAATTTTAAGTCATTTTTGGACAAATTGAGACAATCATAATTTATGCTATAATTGCACCTTGAGCAGAAACTTAAATATAATTGCAAAAAATTATAATTTTATATTAACTGTTTTTTTATAAAGCAACATTTTGACTTAAAATAATAGTTTTAGCTAATTATTAATTTAAATTTGGGTTAAAATATTGGGAAAATGCTTTACTTAATAATACGTAAAAACGTAATATTTATGATTTTGATAGTTAATATTTTATCAAAAATATACCTACGATTTGAAGTTTAAAATAATCAATTCTATTTTAAATTAAAATATTCTTTTTAATCAATATTAAATAAAAACAAACAAAAAATATTATATTGAACTAATTTTAGTCTAAAAACAATTATAAATAGCAAAATTAATAGTCTAAAAATAGTGCAATTGGAAATAGTGTATCTGGGCACAATTGGACCTCAATCAGAAACTTAGTTATAATTGCACGCAATCATATGTCAAAGATTACGGTAAGTATTGGTAATCTCTTTGAATCAATTGATTTGATTAGATGTGAAGAGTGTAGGACTCGCGCGCGAAATAAAATTGTTAACTAATTAATTGCAAATTGTTTTCAATGTTTGAACTTAAACACAAATATTTAAATCAATTTATAACTAATTAAAATTCGTTTAATTTAATATTGATTTTGATTTTCAAATGACATCTGTTTTAGACACAGAAAAGAGCGAACAATCGGATGAATTGGTAAACAATAATAGAATTGTTAAACAAAAACAGATTAAGGAATTGAAAGAAATGAATCCACAATTTGTGGTCACTTTGGATGGAGTCGATCACAACAAGTATTCACAAAATAATGATCGTAAGACTTATACTATTATATACAATGAGACATAGAGTGAGTGTTTATAGAAAATTGTTTTAATATTTTTGTATTTTAGTCGACGACCAGATACTGCTCGACGAAGAGATGGACGAAGAGTTTCAGATGGAATCGGAGGACAACGACCCGAACGACCAGTCAGTAGAAGACGAAGAGTTGGGCAGCGATCGGGTGAATGAAAGGTGCCGTTACTGGCCCTCCTGTACCAACAAGTATTGCGAGTTCCAGCACCCGACCATCGACTGCACGTAAGCTAATCCTCGTTTCGATTCGATTTGTTTTTACTTAAATGTCATTTCAATAAATTCAGTGCTTTTCCGAACTGTCGTTTTGGCGATAAATGCCTTTACGTTCATCCGAACTGTAAGTTTGACGCCAAGTGCACCCGAAGGGACTGTCCGTTCACTCATTTAAGTAAACGCAAAATTCCCACCTCTTCGGCGATTATCTCAAGTCTATTACCGCCCTCTTCGGTCAAACAGTGTAAATATGTGCCCAACTGTAAGAACCCGGCCTGTCCTTACTGGCACCCGAAGGTACGCCAACTACAGTATAATTGTGTACTACCGGTACTAACCGTTTGGTTCTTTGATATCTCTAATAGATTTGTCACTTTGGAGTGAAATGTCGTTCACACAACTGTCCATTCATTCACCCAAACTCGAACTATAGTACTGTGCCGTCGGTTGTGCCGCACCCGCATCAGCTCAAATGGAAGGCAAGGAATCATTTGAGCGAAAGAGCGTTTTCGGTCACCAATACTAATAACACGAAAACCACAACTAATGTGACGACGAGTTGAGAGCCATTAGACACTATTTAAGAGATATATTTCTATTTTAAAAATTATTTTGTTTTTACTTTTGAATTATCGGTCAATTTAAGAATTTTAAGAATTTTCATATATTGAATGCGATTTGAAAATGAAAGCAAATCTAAAATTATATACAATATAAACACTTCGAACCACATATACTGTACCTTAAAATACAAATTCAATCTTTAAAATGACATTAAATTGAAATGAGTTTAAACGAGAAAATTAAAGTCAAATAAAAATTAATATAATGTCCATAAATGTACTGATTTTGATATAAACATCAAAAGATTTGATAAATAATTGACGTCAAAAAACGATAGCAAATTAGTTATTAGTTTTCGAAACACAAGTCTCTTCTCAGACTCAGATTGGTCTTCAGTTTCAAAGTGTAATCAAATCACTAATTAGTTTCTGAATGTAATCTAATTTCTATTTGATGTCAACTAATTGAGAGTTTTAATGAACTTAATTATTAGATTTGTAATTAATCAGTGCTTTAAATAATTTTTTGTTTTAATTGTTATCGAGTTTACTGTATGTTACGATATTATTCAAATGTTTGTCATCTGATTTGTTAATTATTTTCGATTATATTGTTTATTAAATTTTGTTTCACGACTAACAGTTCAAACAATACAAATGGAATGCAATTTGAGTGAAGTTAGTATTACTTATTACTTAAATATAATTTTATTTTTAGCAATTCTATAGTTTATGTTTAAAAGACTCGTTTATTTTAACTTAAGCCGTAATGTATACAAAAGTTTTTTGCATTTATTAACATTGGATTCACTTCTCTATCAAATTTTTCAACAAGTTAGCTTAATAAGTGTTTGAAATAAATTGTATAATTTATTTAAATATAATTATTAATAATTTGCGACTATAGGTATTTATGTTATGTGACAAATAGAGAAATATTATTGGTTTTATGTTTTCGACAAAATCGTTAGAATCATATCAGTTGAATGACTAAGAAGTGCTGCTAAACAAACATTACTTTAATTGAATTGATTAGACTTTATGACTGAATAAACAATTTAAATGTGGCGACAATGCTATATACAATCAAATTTCTTAAAATCAAATTTCTTTTGATTATTTTGAACCATTTATTGTAATTAAAAAATATTCTGTAAAATAAAAAGATTTATTTCAACTGGGTAAAGACAGAAAAAACGAGGGATAAAACTGAATTGTTTCACATTGTTTCTATAGTAAATGGTTTTAGAATATAAGGGGTCAGCCAAAAATGCCCTTTCTGATTTTGAAAATTGGCATTTATTCCCTCTTAGCATTTGGTCCATACAAAGGGACAAAACAGGAAAAGTGATAAAACTGGAAGAGATAGAATTGAACTTTGACTGTAGTTAAATTTGTAACAAACTTATTGTCATTTAATTATAATTTATAACTTATGGGCAAATTATAATGTTGTTAAAACTGTACTAGCACAAAATAATTATAATCTATTACTAAAAGCTGTATTCAAAGAAATAAGCAGAAATTTTATGGTTGATAAACAGAGACAATATGTGAGACAATTTTATGAAAATACACATTTAATTTCAAAATTTTACAACAAATATAATTGTGATAACAAAACAAAACAAAAAACAGCAACACTAACACTAACTTCCCTTCTAGTTAGTATAATTTCAAACTATGAAAAGACGTTTCACTTTTAATTTCATTAATTTTTCGAATTATTTTCAAATAATTAATTTTAAAAAAATATTTCGAATTATTAGTTTAATAATCAAAGAAAACCAAACGAAAATATAATGAACTTTTCATACTTTGCTTTAATCTATTTATGGTTTATCTTATCATTTCTATGAATTAAATTGCAGTTAAAGCTGAAAATTAATGTATTTTTATAAATTAGATAAATAAAATTTTAAAATAATTTCTCATTTACCATAAACCCTCACAGTTTAGAACATGTTCTTATAAGGTGAATTTGGGCTTCATATTCTTATATTCCCGGGTGTAAGAACATGTTCTTAAAATGAGAATAAAAACTAGCTTTTAACTATAAGTTTAAAACAAATATTTTTGATAATAACTTTAATCTTTAATGATTTAAAAGATTTAAAACATTAAAAAAATAATAAGAAAATTATATGATTAATTTAACGTATTTTGTATTTAAATTTGTTTTCTGAATTACAACTCATTTATTTTCAAGTCCTATAAAAAAAATTCATTGATATTAAATTTATTGTCAAACAAAAATTTGTAAAATAATTATAAATGAGTGTTAAAAAATAATACTATAATTTAGACTATTTTATCAATATATACAATAAAACCAATTATAATTAATTAATATGTCACTTATTATAGTTTGAGTTTTCCTCACCTCATAAGAACATGTCCTTAGAGGTATTAACTCAAATTTTAGAAAATGGCCTAATTTACCTTATAAGAACATATTCTAAACTGTGAGGGAATACGGTATTTGTTTTTCAATATTTAATTATTATCAGGGATTGAGAAGGTGATCGATCCAGGGGGTGGGGTCAGGGTAGGGGTTTTCTCAAAATTTTGGCTAAAAACCTAGGGTTTGGGTATCAGGAAAGGGATTTTCTAAAAACGTTCAAAAAATCTATTTATCTGTGATAAAATTTTAGTTATTTTAAATGGATTTAAACCCGATTTAGCACAAATTTAAGGAAAATTTCCCAATTTTGGTAAAAAATCCTTCGGCGACCGGCAAAAAGTCGAGGGATACCTTTCCGCGGACCAAATGCTAGGGAGATAAATGCCAATTTTTAAAATCAAGGAGGATTTTTGGTTGATCCCGCCTTCTCGATCCCTTATTATTATTCAAATAATTAAACAGAAGTCTAAATATTAAAAAAACTATTTGTTAAATACAAACTTAAATCTATTTGAATTATCTATTACAATTTTAAACATAATTGTGTTTTTGTCGATTTTGCCTGATTATTAATTTGTTATAATCTTATTTTTATATAAAAGAGTAAATTGACAAAAAACACAATTATGTTTAAAATTGTAATAGATAATTCAAATAAATCTAAGTTTATATTTAACAAATAGTTTGCTTTTACTATAGTATTAATAAAGATATAAATAAAAACATTTTTCTTAAGTAATCATTAAAAAACAATTCAACTAAAGTAAAGAAAAGTCAATTAAAATAAAATTGCAATAGAATTCCAATAAATGGATTTATTAAATTAATTATTTAGTGAATTTAATCAACTTATTTGCTAATATAAATGATAGAATTGCTGATGTTGAAAATTGTTTTTATATTTAAGAAAAAATATTCAGCAAATAATGTATGTATAGTATATTTATATACTAATGACAATAATAAGTAAAGACTTCACTAATCAATAAATATTGTAAATATTTTTATTGAGAAGAGAAAGCGAATACACTTTTATCCGAATTATAAAACAAAGATTGATTTGACAAAAGTTATTAACATATATATAAATATAAATCAACATTTTAAAAATATATAAATATAAATAAATATATTTAAATTTTATAAAGATTTTTGGAAAATTTTTATTGTTCTTTTTATTATACAGATTGTTTTATAAATGTGTGCCCAAAATAGATGTAGTAGAAAAATGAGCACTCTTGGCCAACTCATTTTACGGCTTTGTAAATCCGCCATTAATATTTTATTAGCTGATTTTTTGCAATTTACAATTTAAAATGTATATTTGATAATGACTAAATAAAACATTAAAGATATACTTTTAACATGTTAAATAGATAATAAAATAAAATAATAATAATTTTATAATTTCAAAATTTAGCTAGGTGTAATTAATATTCTATAATAAACATAGTTAGTTATAGTTTGAAACAGGTTTCGTCTGACCGTGAGATTAAGGTGGAGTCAAAAATGAGCTCTGTGTTTCCAAACTTCCCTTATACAAGTTCTATATACTCTATATATGTCAAAAAGCAAATGTAGTTAAAATATCTTACGTACGGACCATCTCAATATACGGTTATTTGCCATTTTTATTATTTGTTAATTAGCTGTTTCTTTGCAATTTAAGACTTAAAATGAAAAAAGTAAATCTAATACTGAACAATTAAAAGAATGCAGACATGCATTTTACATATTAAATTAATTATAAAATAATGTATAAGGTCTGGAAAAAAATTATGATGTATTATTTTGCTGTTAATTTTTTAAAATTTTACTAAAATATCTAATTAATCACTTTCGTTAACTCACATGTCATCAATTAAACGCAATAAAATATAAAAATTTTACTTGTAATATTTTTAAATTTTAATTTTAACTAAATAATTTAAGATATCTAAAATATAATTTTGGAATTAAAATAAAAACTAAATAGCTAAATTAAAATTTAAAAATAACAATTTATAAGCATTTTTAAATATACACAATTTTTAATTTTTAAAATTTTATTAAAAATTTAATTAAAATTGTTATGAGTCAAAATAAATTTTTTTTAACTTTGCCATATTCGAATGAAAATATTTAAGATATATATAAATTATTAACTGTTAAGTTGCTAAGAAAAAATTTAAATATAAAAAAAATTTTAAAACCAAGATTTTAAATTTTATTTTAAAATTAATAAATAATTTTCAAATTTTATTATATCAAAGTTAATTATTTATTGTTTATATTTAAAACTATTAATTGTAATTTTAAAATTTTAATTTAGCTATTTAAATTTTTAATTAGTTTTTAATTATCTTAATTTATTTAATAAAAATAAAAATTTTATTTTAGTTTGTTTTGGCATTTAAATGATATGTGTGTTAACAAAATTGCCTACATAGATATTTAAAAATAGTCTAGAAAAATTGCAAAAATTTAAGTGTAAAATTATACATTAAATAATTTTATATTTTCAAACTTTAGCTAAATATGGTTATTAAAATATCAAAATTATAAAATTCCTTAGTGTGTTAGAGTAAATATATATCTTAGATTTTTATTATTTATTAATAAACAAATTTTTAATATTTAAAAATAAAATTTGTAAAATGATTATATATAATAATCGCGTAATTTCAATATTTTAATAATTGTACATTTAAAAATTTATATTGATTAGAAATTTTTAAAATTATTGTTTTAAAAAATGTAATCTATAAATTAAAAATTGTTGTAATATATCAATAGAATGTTAAAATAAAATCGTTTTTAATTAAAATAATTGACCATTTGTCAATGTCTTAGTAAGTATTGTAATTAAAAAATAATTTTAAACAAATGTTTTTGTTAATTTAATTTAATATTTACAATAATTAAAATATTTATAATATATAAAAAATATTGAAATAACAGCATAATGCATATTAGTTTATTAATTAAAATATTCAAATTATTTTTTAAACAAATAATATTTAATTATAATAAAATATTTTTAATGTTTAAAAAATATTTAAATTTAAATCAAAAATAAATTTAAATAATTTTTTAAAAACTACATTTTTTAACAATTAAAATTTAATTCAATTTTAATAAATATATTTGTCAAAATATAAAATAGCAATAAAAATTAAAATTATTATATTATAATAACCAGTTTTTAAAAATATAAAATTACTACTTTATTTTGCTATGAATTTTATATTTAAAATGCATGCTTGCAATGTTTTACTTGATCACTATTTAATATTCATTTTTAATATTAAACTTTAAATTTCAAAGCAACAGCTAATTAACATTTTATGGCAGATGGTCCAAGTGACAACTTTGTCTACTACATTGCTTTTGAGCACATATATTTAAAACTGGTTGTATATTTTTTTAAATTAATTTATCATGTATTTAAATTACTTTCACAAAAAGTATTATTTTATTAATAAATTATTTGTTAGTTTATTTTTAAATTAATTGAATTATGCGACTATTCATTCAATATGCAATCACTTAATGAGAAAATAATCAGTGAAAGGCGTTACACACATAGCATTGCTTTGGCAATAAAGTTCCACTGAGAGAAAAATGACCTTGGAATAATTCCACATATTGATCTCTTTCCAGCTCGAAAGCTGGTTTGAACGTATAAAATTCTTATTATTTTAAATTTTTATTAATTTAGCGTGTAAAAAGCATTTAAATTGCAAAAATTCAGCTAATAAAATATTAATGGCGTATTTACATAGCCGTAAAAATATTTTATATTAAATAATTTACTTTTTCTAAATAACTTAAAAATTAAATTTAAAATAGAATTAATTAAACAATCAGTGTTTTACAAAGGTATGTATGGCAATATGGATTAAACCCTTAGAAAAAACCAGTAAAATCATTTTTAAATGCTTTTTTTTAATTGCATAACAAATTTAATTATTATTGCAATTAAATTTGTTTAGAATTAATTTAGATTAGATTTAACTTAAAAAAAACTATTAAATTTTATATGTTTCTACTTATCAGATTTTAAAATTTAAATGACAATTTTTATTATTTCCCTAATACCTAATTTCAGATTTTAAAATGAGTTTTACCGACACTTAATAAATTAGTTATTTAAAAACAAATTTATTGTTTTAAATAATAAAAGTAATGCTTTAAATGTTAGGAAAATATTTACAATAAAAAAATTAAAATTAAGCTAGCGTAGTTTTTATTATTAAATTAATAATAATGGTGTCAAACTTATTAACAAATTAGTAACATGTGTCACTATTGCTAATTACTAAGTTTGAGTAATTTTTTTTAATTATCAATGCTTTCTCCCTGCACAACCGAGGATTTCAACCCAGCCAGGGATTATTACTTCATCGTGTGGCATGGTAACTCTGAATAGTAGTCACAGTTTTAAGAGCACAAACCTGAACGTAGAGTATACGTAGTTTGTAGCTAAATCTCTTGTATACTATCAATAAAAAATCCTTGGTGTCCAGCCCCTGGTCGTCTTGCTCTTCCCAAACCTTATCAAACTTTCTAAAAGAATAATTAGTCCGAGCGGGGTTTGAACTCATTACCAGTTGCCTGCACAGAGCGAATGAGCACAGTCCGGCGTCTTGACCACTGCGCCACCCTGCCTGGATTAACTAATAAATTATTATTACTATTATTAATTTAGTGTTAATTTTTTCAAAGCAATATAATTTGTAATATTTGAAAAAATTAACACTAAATTAATAATAGCATGATAATACTTTTTATCCGCATATTTATTTAGATTTCAAACGCTACAACTACCTTATTAACAGCTTATTAAACAAACAAAAACAATGTATCTGCAACGTTCTACTCGGTCAAACTTAGGCCACTTCAGATATATGTGTTTTGTAAGTTTAATATGCATTATAAAAGTTAACAAACATTTTAAATTCTGATTAAATAATCGGTTATGATTATAATTAATTCTGCCGTTTTCTCCTCACATATAATTATAACATCTTATATGACTGGTATGTTTATTAATGTTAAATTGAGCATACAAATTTTTAAAAAGTTTTTTTAAAATTTTTATAAGAAAGGATTATAAGTAAATATATTTTAAATTTAAATATCTTGGAAATCTTTACTCAATTTTCTATTAAATATTTAATAAATAAATATATTTTCAGTCTTTAATAATAATACTATAATATTATATTACATTATTCATATAATAATAAAAATTACACCTGTTTAATTTTAATATTTTATATCTTCCTCTGATAATTATTATTATAATAAACATATTACGGGTACTTACTGTAAGAACGCTTTTATCGTTTACATCTTTACGAAACTTGATTACTGTTTTGAAACAAATATATACAGTAATCAAGTAAAAAAACCAAGGAACAAATAAAAGCTAACTGTATGTATATATATATTGGTTTTAGCCGCACCTGGGGGCTTTAGGGGGCTTTTTGACTATAAAGTTAATATTGAGAAAAATAAGATTTTAATTTCTATGTTTGATTGGCATTGTAAAAACAATTCAAATTAACTAAAAACATAATTTTAAGACAAAACAAATTAAAATACATGTAGTAATTTTTGGATCGAATATAATTTGCATACTGTACATAATTTATAAAGCAATCTTATATTACTATGTGTAACATTACAGCCGAAAAACCGTTTTACGCCCCCAGTTGTGGCTAAAGTTACTTCAAATTTTCTAAAAACAGTAATTAAGTTTCGTAAACGCTAAAAGCATTCCCATGATTAGTTATAAAGTTTAAAACTTAATAAAATTATTATTTTCATTAATATTATTTATTTTTATGGTTAAATATTGGCACTTTTTAGTGATAAATAAATTTAAATTATTTTATATTTAAAAATTAAATAAAATAACTTTTTAGACTTAATAGTAAATAATTAATATTTTTTATATCTAAAACTCTGGCGCTTTTGGTATCCTTAGAACTTAAAACTTAGAACCCTTTCATCAGGAGTTGTATGATATTAAATGAAATAATATTTAAATTAAATTAAAATTTGATTACAAAAACATATTTGATATTTGTTTAATAAATTTATTAAACTGTAAGTTGTTTTTAAATTATTCATCACTAGATTTTTTAAAAATAATCAGTCATTTGATCGGAATTTTAATTCTACTACTGATTATAATTTAGAATAAATTAAATAATTTTGACATAGTGATTCAGAGCTAAATCCACCAAAATCAATAAATTTTCCCTTACAATAATCTTTTTTTAAATCTTTTAAAATTTATTAAATTTGATAGGTTTAGCTTAAAAGATTTCATTGTATAATTTTTTAAACTCTTATTCTAACAAAATTAAACAGAATGATCTTTATACATTATCGGGGGTAAATTTGTAAAATTTCCTTTGCTAGATTCTCAAACCAACGCTATATACTTTAAATTTCAATTCAAATAGTTGAATATCATTAAAAGTTATTTTTTCTTTATTAACAATCATATTATGCAAACTGTATCGATTTGCGGTCAATACAATTCTCTTTATTAACAACTTTATATGTCTATTTGCGGTTGATACACCTAATCTTTTTTATTAATATCTGTCTCATACGCAGTCGTTTTGGTTTTCGGCCCAAAATAGCAATATCCTCCCAATTAAACCCCCGGTACAATCTTAACTTAAATTAAATCACAGTTTTAAACCTTTAACTTAATAACTACCTATTTAATCTTGCAATAAATAAACTTGAAATATAAATCAAAATGAGTTAAGATATTTAAAAAAATTTTGTTTTCTGTTTTGGGCCGAAAACCAAAACGATTGCTCATACAACACCTTTGTTAATAAAGAAATATAAATTTCTTTATTTCTTAAAACGAAACTTTATTATTCTTTATTAACAGGTTGCGTTTATGCTTTTTTCTATTTATTTCTGCAATATTTTTTTTGTTTTAAGTTAATGATTTTAATTCTTTCTTTGTTGTTATTAAAGAACTTTAATTTTTCCGTTGGCAATAAAAAGATATTTGACCTCTGTTTTTATATGCGGAGGGGGGGGTGGATTATACAAAGTCAAAACTATATATACAATTTCTTCAAAATAATAATCTATATATGATTCAAAAATGTATTAAAAATTAGCAAATTTCTCACTTTTTGTTCTCTACAATTTTAACATTTATACAAAAAAAAAGATTCTAAATTTTGCAATAAATGCAAATATAATCTATAATTATTTAACTATTTCCTTAAATACAAAAAATTTGTAGTAAAAGAGTTAAAAGAACGGAACAAAAGTGACAAGCTTGGGAACGGGATGGAAAAACATTTTAGTCTAATTAAAGCTATGAATTTAACATATTTTTTCAATAAATTATATTGATCGGAATTGTTTTAAACAGCTGTTTTCTCAAAAAGGCGGTTGTCTACCCCACCTGAGTCAGTCAAGTGTGTCATTTCTATTACTTCCAATAACGACTAAATTAAGTAATCTATCGTCAATTGGAAATTTAGAATTAAATTGTTATACAATTTATTGTTTTATGAACTGACCCAAAGTTAAAAATGATTGAGATTAGAATGCAATAATTTATAGAAAATATGTACTGGTATAATTCTGTTTACTTTGAATATTAGTTTAGATAATCTTATTCTTCACCTAAAGGTCATAATGTGATAGACTATCGAAGCAATTGAGTGTATAGTATAGTCGACTAAGTTAGAGAGATCTGTAGTTTTGTATAAATTAGCTTTGATTCGCAACATATCGGCGCAAATATTCATTATTTTCTTAAGTCAATATTGTTTATTGCAATTAAAACATTAAACAGTTTAGTCTATTATTATAAGTTAGACATATGACTAGAGTTTGAAAATGACGATAACTTTTGATGCAAACAATTCCTAATCTCAAGTTCACAAATTCAATTAATTCTAATCAATTTAATAGCAACCAAAAAATTCTATGAGAAAATTCTCCACTAAATTATTACTTAACGCAATTAATATTTCATAAAACTTCTTATTTGTTAGTTTCGAATGTTTCTAATTTTAAATAGAATTCATATAATTTAATCTAAAGAATTCGCGTTTAAATAATTTCATTAACATTATCTCATGTTTGATATGTACTGTATAGAGAATTTGTGGACAAATTAATTCATTTACTGCTTATGAAAACTCATGTTTAAAATACTGGAAATTATGTTTTTTAAACAAAAAAAGGACTAAAATTATGAAAGAATGAATACTCTGAGACTATGAATACAAATTGTTGATTAGCCGCACCGGTAGTTAATTTCTTAATAAAAATCTCTAAAATTGTTGAAAATATCTCTAAACTATTTAAAAATCAATTAAATTAATCAATTGTTAATTAAACTTTAAACTATTATCTAGATCCAACTACAAATTTTTGTTCTAGATAAAGCTTATTGTTATTAAACAAAAAAAAATCAATAATTGTATTAAAAATATCTCTATTCCTGAAAACGAATCATTATTGAAAATATTGATTTTCCATAAGTCTATAATTGATATAATTAATGTCGAGCTATAAGTCTTTTGAAGTATCGAATCGGTTAACACAACTGAATGGAGTAATAAGTGTTCGATATATTAATGTTACGAAATGTTGAGTAAATTTGAAACAATTATTCAGAACTGCTTCGGTATAATGAACCGGTAGTTGAGTTCATCATTGGTTTGTGCAAACCTCTACTGTACCTGTTATGAGTGAAAAAGTATCAGTCAAGTTGATTGTGGTTTGCAATTACAGGCTATGTCATAAGTCTTGCTTGCTAATTGATTTTTAGGAATATCAAACGTTTTTCCATCAAGTTTTTAAATTGTTATAAAAGTTATAAAAATTAAGTATACTGCAGTTGAAAATATAATCTAGGTTTTAAATTAAATGTAGCTTTCTAATAAATATGTTATACATTACAAGTGCGCTGTTAAAATAAGGTCAAAATTAAATTAATATATTAAATTTTTTCAATTAACAATTTAAAAAATAAAATTTATTATATTATTTAAACAAAATTACTTTTAAACAATAAGTTATAAATTATTATAAGAATAAAAATTTATAGCATAAAAACTTATTTAAAATATAACTAATACTTATTATAATTTAAAAACTCAATTTAATTTACCGATTATAAAATAATAATTCTATAATTTAATTAATATCAGTTTAAATTAGGCTGATAAGCATAAAGATGAAATAAGCATTTTTTAGTTTTTATGTTAAAAATTGAAATTAAAAGCATTTATTCATTGATTGAAGTTTAAGCTAGACATTATAGTAAAAATTCCAAATATATTTGCAAGATCACGCATTTCCGCCAAGTTATTTGCAGAAGAACTTGGTCAAAATAAAACGCAAAACATTACAATATTAGAATTATTTGTAAAATGCAATCAATTGAATAAAACGAGTTGATATAATATTAATAAATATAGTATTACTGTGATACTGTGAGCGCATATGGTTGTGGCGACGACTGTAGCGACTGTAGTGAGTGTAGTGGAGTCGAGGAGTGTTTGCAGTGTTCGCTCACATCGTATGCGTTCAGAAGAGATGATCCCTTTTATACAGTTTGATAGCAATGTCTGTAATGACTGTAATGTCTGTTTGTGTTTATGCGTGTCTTTCATAGCAATTCAATTCACTTCTAATTATATCCAACAAAATGCCAAATAAACCCAAAAAGGAAAAAGTGAGTGATTTTTGCTGTTTTTAAAAATACAAACACTTTTATAATGTATTGTATTTTTTATCTTAAATCTAATTACAAATTCATTTCGATATAAAAACTGTTTTCGCATTCATTTGAGCCAAACATTTGCCTCAATTCAAATCAATAGGAAATGTCATTCAAATCAATGCTTTGCCAATGAATTCAATTCTTATTGTTTTAATTGTTTTCTCCATTAATATAGACTTCAATTAAAAGCAATTCAATCAACAATAGAGACCAAAATGAAAAGGAAAACAACGACAACAACGAAGAGGTATTGCAATCACTCCTAACCTAACCTTACGATTAGTTTTCCAATTGTTGAGGTCTTGACTCTTGAGCTCAAAAATGGCACTATTTTTACCACTTCTTTGATTTAGTTATTATTATTATTTTGTTTATTCTTTTTTCGATTGATTTGCAATTTATTTAATTAATTAATTAATCGATAATTGAATTAATTAATTGATTAAACGAATTGTTTATCGATTCGACGGCTGCTTAGACTCAGATATAGCTATCAATACAGTATTTAATATAAATTTAATCTCAATTACTCTCTAATTAAGTGTTTTATTAATATTTTATTTAATTTTAATATAAAATATTAATTAAATGTTTGAATGGATTTGAGAAACACTTAAATATGTTTTTATTTTTATTGAATGAAAGGTCGAAAAGCGTAATAATAACAACAGTTATAGCAATGAAACCAATAGTTTGAAAGTGTGTCCGAATAGTCTGAACGCCAACCAAACCAATCAAAAGCCTAAATATTCTGGTATTTCGCCCACTCTTAAGACATCCCGACGGCAGTCGTCTTCGCGATTCAATGTCAGCAAAAATCGCGAAATACAGAAACTGCCGGCGCTTAAGGACGCCAACGGTTCCGAACGCGAAGACCTCTTCATCCAAAAGCTGAGCCAATGCTGTGTTTTGTTTGACTTCGCGACGGATCCGTTGAGTGATCTTAAATGGAAAGAAGTGAAAAGGGCTGCTCTTCACGAACTGGTAGAGTACATCATGACTCAGAGGAATGTCATCACCGAAAGCATATATCCCGAAGTCGTCCAAATGGTACGCATTCTCTCGTTTAGATTCTCTTTCCTTTGCTTTCGTTTGCTTTCCCTTTCTTTCCCTTTCTTTTTGTTTTTAGGTTTTATACACTTTTTTTGACTATTTCTCAAATATTTAAATATATTTTTTACATTAGATTTGTTATAAACAAAATGCGCGCAAAAGCTATTTCAAGAAATTTGTTTTTACTTTCATTGAAATTATTCTCGACTTATAAATAGTGTTTGAGTTTTGTATGAAAAAGAGTTTAAGTGCTATAAAAAGTTTTTACTATTATTCTAAGCATTAAAAATAGATTTGATTTAATTATATTTTGTCTTTGGTTTACATACTTTTAAATGAAGTGTAAATTTGAACTTTTATACCCATTTTAATTATTAATTAGTCATTA
This sequence comes from Belba bartosi, assembly GCA_034693685.1. NCBI lineage: Eukaryota > Metazoa > Arthropoda > Arachnida > Sarcoptiformes > Damaeidae > Belba > Belba bartosi. Next base: position 32,854 of record JAQFXP010000073.1, on the reverse strand, counting down.
AATGTTTAAATGCCTTCAAATGATTTTTTGCTAATTTGAGACAAAACAAAAACTATTTGTTTCTATTTAATGTCAAAATTATAATTGAATTATTAGTTGCAATTTGCAAACAAATGGACAAATTGGTTCAAATGACTCAATTCTGATAATCTGTTTAACTTTATTGAAACTGCAAATTAAATAAAGTTCTATAAGAATTGCAAATTTGTTTATAGTATTACAAAACATTTCGATTAAAGCTTTGAATCGATTAAAACGCATTATAATTATATTTAAAAAACATTTATTGCGATAATATTAATAAATTGAAAAATTTGCAGTGACTGACTGACTGACTAACTAAATTAATTATGTTTTTATTATTTCTTGTTTTCAATCTAATTATCATTAAAATGGTTGCAACAGAAGCACTAGAAGTTTGTTAAATATTCTCTAAATCACAAATTACTTAAGTTTATCGATCGTTCTCTTAATTTATCAGTGATTTGTCTCAACTCATATCCGAAAAGTATTTTATTTTATTTTATTTTATTGAAGGCTTGGAATCTATGAATGAGTCAAACCTGATATGAAACAAAAGCCTAATTCCTTCCCTATGTATAACGAGGCCTCAGAACTAATCTTTGAGTCTAACTGTCCTTAAGTTACGAAAAAGTATTGATAAAAAATCGCCTCAACTCTTGATAAGAATTAATTTTATTATTAATAATAATTGTTAAAACTATTTTCTGTTGGCATTAATAAACATTAATTTTTGTTTTATTTAACAACTTTTTTCTTACGGATATAAATCTGACTTTGATTTTGAATCTAAATTATTAATTAGATAAACAGTTTATGTTTGAAATTTATTTTTGTATAAACGGATGAATTGATTTATTTGACATTATTTTTAAACTAAGTTAAGTTATTCATTATTTTTATAGAAATTGCAAAACAGTTTTTCAATACACTTTAGGCACAACTCAATTATTGCTTTTGATTATATTTAACTGAAAAACAGAATTTAATCGAATGTTTTGTCAATTAATTGTTAGTTGAATTGAAGGGTAAAATATTTTTAAATATTATTGTTTTTATTCAAATCCCCTTTCAATACATGTTTTGCTTTTAACTGATTTTCTTAGAAATTTGATTTTTTATACAGTTTGGCATATTATCTGTAAATATTTAAAATTGAGAATTATGTTGTTTTTCTTAATCTACCATGCTAAATCTAATAATACCAACATCTGGCCAATTATGTGCTAATCCCAATGGTTTAGGTCAGCATGTTGATGTTGTTGTTGTTGCCATTTACTACTTATTAACGATATATTGCGCATATTTTTCATAATAATACTTAAACGCGAAAAATGCTGAAAAATAACTCATTTCGAGTGAAATTACAAGTTAAAACAAAACATGTGGAAACTTTATTTTTTAAAACTTGTTTTGCACTAACTTGCTCTTATTTTTGCCATTGGATCATAAACACATTAAGAAAATACAAAATAATTAAATTAAATGATAAGATATTGATCAATTAATTATTTTAATTTTGAAAAATTTTTGCTTAGTAAGTTTATCATTATTTTTAACATTTGATATAAAATAATGTACTTAGAGGCAAATTGCACTTTGGCAAGATGAATTTTGGCTAAATGTAGTAATTTTATTTACATTTGGAATACTCAGCAAATGCATGAAAAACAATTGTATATAATATTATGTTGAGTTAAAATTGGGACAAATGCTTGATTAATAGCGATAAGTTAGAGATTGGGAATAAAAAGTAAATTAATTAATACATTTAGTCGATTCTGTTTTGTATGAAAAGCCAACTTTATATTCAATTTATGACTAAATCCACTTAAAGCTCTTTAATGATTGCAAAGCTTTTTGCAAACTATTAATACATAATCTTTTCTGACATTTAGTAAAACTGAAAAAGTTTTTGATTTTTTGTTGGTTTTGCTAATGAATGGCTTTTAGCCAAAATTAGTGCTTGATTTTATTTTGCCTTCATTATATCAAACCTTACATTTCATTGATTTCACTTTTTTGTCGAATTATTTTCGAAAAGATTAAAATATTAGAAAATAACTAAATAATTGAAAACATTGCGTAGTTTTCGACAAACGTCTTTCGAACACTTCCTCCCTCTTCGAACCCAAATGGAGCTGAATTCGATCCGGAAGAAGATGAACCGACACTGGAGGCCGCGTGGCCTCACTTGCAGTTGGTTTACGAATTTTTCCTTCGATTCTTAGAATCACCAGATTTTCAGCCGAATTTGGCGAAGAAACACATCGATCAGAAGTTTGTGCTTCAGGTCTGTCTGCCTGTCTGTCCATTTAGTTTGACTTAACTCTTGTCTTGTATTGATTTGTTGGAACAGTTACTCGATTTGTTTGATAGCGAAGATCCGCGCGAAAGAGATTTTCTAAAGACTACTTTGCATCGAATTTATGGCAAATTTCTAGGATTGAGAGCATATATTAGAAAACAAATTAATAATATATTTTATAGATTTATTTATGAAACTGAACGACATAATGGAATTGCAGAATTGCTAGAAATCTTAGGAAGGTTTGCACTTATCTATTACATTAAGACATTAAAACAGTTTATTTACTCAAATATTAATTGATTTTCAGTATTATTAATGGCTTCGCATTACCGCTAAAAGACGAACACAAAGTATTTCTACTTAAAGTACTAATGCCTTTACATAAAGTTAAGTCTTTGAGTGTATATCACCCACAACTGGCCTATTGTGTCGTTCAGTTCCTTGAAAAGGATCCGAGTCTTACCGAAAACGTAATTATTTATTATTTATTGTTTTGATTTTTCAAAATAAAAATTTGAAATTAATTTTGAATTTGACTCTACTTTAGGTAATAATGAGTTTATTGAAGTTCTGGCCTAAGGTTCACAGTCCTAAAGAAGTAATGTTTTTGAATGAATTGGAGGAAATCCTGGATGTGATAGAACCGGCAGAGTTCCAGAAAGTGATGAATCCATTGTTCCGACAACTGACGAAATGCGTGTCTTCGCCTCACTTTCAAGTGGCCGAACGGGCTCTCTATTACTGGAATAACGAGTATATAATGAGTTTGATAACAGACAACGCGACCGCAATTCTTCCGATTATGTTTCCGGCGCTCTATCGTAACTCGAAGTCGCACTGGAATAAGACAATACACGGACTCATATACAACGCTTTGAAGCTGTTTATGGAAATGAACCAAAGGTTGTTCGACGAGTGCGTCCAGAACTACAAGTCCGAGAGACATACGTGAGTAGTGTTGGACAAACGCCACTCTAAGCAAAACCTAATCTTTTTTGCCGTTATTTGATATTGAAGTGAAAAATCCAAACTCAAGAACAGAGACGAGGCCTGGAATAAGATCGAGAATTTGGCGCATTTGAACCCTTACTTCGATGACTTGAAGCAAAAGGACTCGAATTGTGATATCGATTCGGCTTTCGATTTACAAAACGAAGTCTTATCGCCAATCGATGACTACGAAGACATCTCTTACGAGAAGTTTGAAAGTGAAGCTAAAGAAGTGAGCCTTTACTCATCTATTCATTATTGAACATTCAGTTATTCAGTTATTCATTCATTCATTCATTCATTCATTCATTGATTAATTGTATTAAAGGTTAAAAAGATTATAAAACGCGATAAACCTCTTCTCCGCCGTAAGTCTGAGCTGTTCTCTCCGGATCCACAACTACTGACCCACAAAAGTCACGATCACTTCCTTTTGACACAACCCGAGAGCAACAGTTGAAATGTCATCCAAACATCGAAACATCAGTTGTGACAACAATTGTCTTATCTTTAATTGGTTTTAGTTTATTCATTCATTTTTGTAGTTCTTATTCTCTAATGGATTACTCACTAATTGCAGCTATTATTTGAAAAATGCATTAAAAAACAGTAATTCTAGTTATTTTCGAATTGTTTCAAATTGAGTGCCTATACCTGTATTCAGTTTTTACACAACATTCCAATGTTTACCACTTTATTTGAGAATTAGTCCAAATTTTTAAATCTTTGATAAATGATTTCTAAATTATATTTTATTATTGGATTATAAGTTAGTCATTGAAATAGTTATTAATCTGATCCGAACTTTTTGAAATAAAAATTTCTTATTATTTACACTTAAATAAAGTAATTCTAGAAAAGGAATCCATTAATTGAATGTTGAATTCGCATTAATTGTCATTTTATTCAAAAACAAATATATTTAACATTTAGTTGTCATTTGTTTCAAATAATTGAAGAAAAAAAAACATTTTCTAAACGATTTTGGATGAAAACAACACAAAAAAAGATTGATTTTTAAAATACAAATTGTGTTAAGTTTAGGCTTAAATTATTGATTGAAATTTTTTATAGTAAACTTATCCAGAGATACGATCTGTAAATAAATTCTTTTCGATTCTTATTAAAATACTGTTCGATATCTTTTGTGTTTTTTCCCTTTAATTAATGTCTATTTATAGGGTTTGGCTACGAATTGCAAACCCGATTACCTCTTTTCACAACTGTTTTCAATGAATGTTAGCTTTTTTTTAATATAAAATAATTGTTATCATAAATAGTACATACCTGTGCTATACTGCGCTATTTTGATGCAAATTACCTAAAGGTGTGTTAAACCCTACGACATAATGTGGTGATCGACTGTCAGTGTCACAAATGAGCAAATGCTTTGAATAGCAATAATTATTAAGCAATTAATGATAATTATTGTCAATTGAAATGAGTTCTCAAATGAAATTATTTCAGAACTTTTAATTATTTATTCCAAAAGTTTTCAAATATTTTCGAATATAATCACATTTTTCATTAAAATACAAATAATTTTTTAGTTAAATATTCGTTTTTCCTCTAAATTGCTAATAAACCAAATGTTGAAATCATTGAAATTTTTTGAATATTTCGAATATATTATAATAATAATAACGAACAGATTTTTTGTCTAATTATTACTGAATATGATTATTGAACTATTTTTTAAAATGATTATTAACTAATTTGTTTGAGAGTCAAATATATTATATCAAATCAATTTAATTGGAATTATTTTGTGAGAAAAATGTCAATTTAAACATAAAAAAGTTGAGAACATTTGAACAAAATTCTAATTTTTCTTTTTTTGATATTTTATCAAATTAAAAATACTTTTTTTGCTCTATTTTTGCAAGTGGAATTTTTATTATCATCAATTATTAATGTTTCAACTTTTAATCGAAACTTTGATAAAACTTATCATTTTTGTTCACAAAACATTTGATATTTTCAATTGTTTTTATGGTTTTTTGCCTTGATTAGAATTAACTTACAGTCAATATAATAAATATTTTTATTGCTAATCAGAAACACAATCAATAATTATTGAAAACAAAATATTATTTTTATATATCGAATGTTTTTTAATGAGTGATAACAGCATTCCATTAAATTGAAATATAAACAAGTTTTCAGTCATTTGATTGTTACCTCATTTCAAACAATTTGTTTATTATTGCAAGTGTTGAGTGAAATCAGTCAAATAAACACAACATTAATATAGAATTTTATTGTATTTGTTGACTGAATTAAAAAATATATATAAATTTTGAACTTTATTTTTAAATTCAGACCAGAAATAGAAAATAATTATAATTAAAATTTATAATAACACTGCATTACTGGGCTAGTCATCAATTAAAGTAAAGTTTGAAAGATGAATTCTAGAAATAATTACAATAAAATTGTTTCAATAGTAGCACTAATAAAATATTTATATTATTACGAATACAATAGAAGATTCATGTCGTGCGTCGATCTAATCCATTAGAAATTTCAAATCATTAAAAATCTCATTTGGGGTCAAAGTCACCAAAAGTTTTTTTTTGTAAATTAAATTAATACTAAATTGAATAAAACGATTATCCATGTAATTTAAACCTCTTTTATCGAATTAAGAGTTGTTTTTTTCTTCAATTAAAAAAACTCTTTTTGAATGCTGAATCGAATCTCGCATTCAATCAATATTTGAATGTTTTCTTTATAAAAAGTTTCCATTAATTAAAATTTGTTTTAATAAGTAATACGACTATTAGTGCTTTTTTAATGAATTTTTTTGGTTTGATTTAAAGATAAATTGTTTTTTATATCTATTGAATAAGTGTTTATCAAATTATTTATTTATTTATTTAATGATATGAAAAGTATTTTTAATAACAAACATAACTTCCAATACATTAAAACATATTTATATTTTCAATAATCAATAGTAATATTCGTGTGAATAAACCCGAATGAATGCACAAAACTATTTAAGATAAGGAAATAAACTTTTGATCTTTTCTACTCTTAAACCACATTCAATAAAAATGACGACAATTATTAACAATTATTCGCAATTATTTGTTGTTTTGTCTCTACAGTTCTGTGCAGTTCTGTGCAGTTCTGTTGACAACTCTCTAATTCTATGATAATTATTAATTTGACTGAATTTTTGTTTCCAACTTACTATTAGTTAGACATATAAATAGGTTATAATCGGTATAATTTAAAAGCCATAACTTTGCTTATAATGCAATTTCAAGTGATTAACAATATCAGTAAATAAAATATTATTTTTCGTAATCAACAGGTTTTGAGTAATTGTAGTGAAAAGCAATTGGAAATAAAATACTCGGAATTCTAATAATCGATTTGCCAGTGAAAAGCTTGAGTGAAAAAAGCGTTAAAAGTTATGAAAATATTTTAGTTGTTTTTCATCAGAATTGAGTGAAAAGTAAAGAAAAAATTTTATCGAAAATATTTTCGAAATGATTGAATTTCCGTAAAGCATAGCCTCAATACTCAATAGGAATTCTAATGCAAAAGCAAAAAGAAAAACTGAAAAAAATTGTTGAAAAATTTCTCCGTTTAGTTAGTTTTTATTTTTCTTCTACTCAATTCAAAGTAATAAATAAAGTATTTATTAGTAATTCTTGTGTTGTTGCAAAAATGCATTTGTAGAGCCAATCCACAATCCATCGAGCTACACCTGCTCTATGCCTATGCCTATGCTATGCTATGCCTATGCCTTTACTATAGTAACTGTAGATGGATTGCACAGTCGCTCTCCCTCTCCCTCTCTCTCCCTCTCTTATTAGTCTCATATTCAGTTGCATTCCTTCGTGACGTAAATGAATTTTTGTTAAACCAATGGGAGAGAAGCCGAGAGAGCGAACAGCCCTATGCTATGTGTGTGTATGTGTGCAGTGTTTGCATGTTTGGTCTGTTCGGTCAAACCTGATGTGCGAGAACTGCACAACACTTGTTGTAAACAGCGCTCAACTCAACCAACTTCTCGATTGTCGAACCACTTGTTGCAGTCGTTTTATGAAAAACTTTTATAACTTTTATGTTTTTAAAGTTTTACCAAAACTTGTTTATCAAAGCGTTTGAACTATGAATGCGACCAAAGATCTAACGACTATTCGGATATATCGTTGCTTTGGACTTAATTGACAAAATCCGACCAAAAATAACAAAACTTTACTATTTTTTGTATATTATTACTTCAATTGAGTTAATATATACCCATTTCTGGTGTCATCTGATTTGGATTTCCTATTATAACAGCGATTGGAGAATAAGTTTATGAAACAGACATTGATTTAATCGCCGAAACCACTAAACCTCTACCGATATACTGTCTATTGATTTGCAACTGAAAGGTATGTTATATTTGTCGTAATTATTAACATATTTCTAGTATTTGTACTGCAAATGCAAATACAGTGAATAATGTATTTATACAGTATTTGTGGTCGAAATGCAAAACGCATTGAACACATTGAATGCATAGAGTGAGGGAATGTAAGTCCGAATTAGTTTTAGTTTTAGTCTTAATCTTACAAGTTAGTCTTAGTCCGAGTTAGTGGCAATCAGTGTCTGTTCGATCTATTCGGTCTGATTGCAGAGTGGAGTCGAGTCGAGTCGAGGAGTAGTGTAACAGTACTGTAGTTTGTAGTGAAGTAGTGCTGCAATGCATGGACTTGGTATTTGAGCGGAATTGGTATTTGGTTAAAATAGTTCAAATACCTGAGTAGTGGCAATAGTGACTAAATTTGTGCCACTTCTGCACAGGCAACATAGGCAACATAACGAACACAAGCACTGCAAGCATTGCTTCGATCGAGCGATTGAATGAGGAATTGTGGAACTTATGCCCTCAGCTAAACACAACACTAAACACTAAACACTGCCTCTAATTCTAATTGCAATCCAAACTACAGTCTGTAATACAGTATTGAGTATTTGGTTCAATATATTCCAAACGCTAAGTCTCCAGCTATTAGTCACTCGCTATTCCACTTGAGTTTAACTCAAATTCAAATTTATATTTATCTCAAACCGTATTTTGTGCTCAAATTTTTATTTCACTAAACACTCAGATTCTCGACTTAAGCGAAATATTAGAAAACAAAAAGATATTTAAAGTCTCGTATAATTAGATTAAATTTTTATTTATTGAACGAATTTCTTCACTAACTTATTCTTCTTCATTATTCCCTATATTTAGCGATTATTTATTATTTGAATCAGAACTGAGTTCTGTTATGCAATCGCTTATATCTATCGAGTAATCAGTTATATGTCGTTTCTATCGTTTATGTTATTAAAGCATTTTTGGGAGGGTTTGCATTCGAATCAAATTGTTAGCAAAGAAGGCATTGATTGCTATTTTGCCGAATTTCCCTACAAATAGCCGCCAGAGATATCATTAAGTGTTATCGGCCCAACAGGTATGCCATTACTGCCATTACCACTACATCCACAACACATCCATTTTAATGCCAATCCGTGATATATTAATATATGGCTCAGCATTAAAACAAAAATGCATTCCATATAAAGCCCAAGACGTGATGCTATCGCACCTACAGTACAGTACAGCACAGTATACTTGTACTATGCCTATGCCTATGTCTGAACCAAACTCTCCAACAATAGTAATGTTTATTTGTTGTGCCAGTGATGTAGTGATGAATTCTTATGCAAATATATATATACAGTATATATGCTATTGTTTTGTTAGAATTTAGAGTTGAGTTGAGCTGAGTTGGGAGTATGGGCATGGACACTATTATAGTGGAGCTGGGTATAGAGGGTATAGAGAGTATAGAGATGTGCAGAGAGTATAGAGTAGTGATGAGTAGTGAGTTGGCGCCAAATTGGGCAATATTTACATCAATAAAATATTGGTTTATTACATCGAAATGGGAGTAAACCTCTATTAGGAAATGATAAGGTATAAGGCATGAGGCATGAGGTTTGGCTTCGGTATGCGCTTTGGAATTCAGCCAAACTCTCCTCAAATGCATTCTTTTGTGATGCGCTGCACCAAACGTATGTAAGGCTAAGTATGTAAAGCCTGTAATGCCTGTGATGCCAGTGCCCTAAGGCAAGGACGAGACGATACAACCGAAACTCTATTGTCAGCCTTTTATCGCTTACATACCAAAAGAGAAATTCTAAAAATGAGTTTGACTTGAGTTTAGTTGTATAAAAGTTCACAATTACTCAACAACTCTAATATTCCACCACTTATTTCATTAGCTGTTAGCGAATCCCCCTATTCTTCACCGGTTCAGAGCTTTGACGCCCATTCGGTCTCTTCTTCTGACCACTTGTTTTCAAAAACTCGAATATTAATTGTTTTTCTGATAATAAATCAATTGCTTTTGTATTTATTATCGATTTTCCCAACAATTCTAACGGAAAATAATACTTTTTTCATATTTTCAATGAAATATTGTTTTGGAAATGGGATGAACTGAGACTCAAACCAAAACTAAAACATTTTCCGTATGTAAAACAATTTGTCTTTAATGAAAATAACACTACACTTAAAAATGTTTTAAAATGTATTAATTAATGACTGAAAAGATAATTTATCCTTCGCTTGATTTTTAAGGCAATGCAAACTTAAAATTTATGAAACATTTTCGTCAAAAATTTCCTCCACCTCAAGAAAATAAGATTTTAGTTAAACTTATTTGAATTGATTTATTTGTAATTTAATCATTCAAATCATGAATCTGTGCAAACATTCCATTTGATGCCATACCTGGGCTTAAGAAGATTGAAACGCAGGGCTAATAATGCGAATTCTTGTATTGGCTTTAAGAGCCATAGAGCCCAAACATACCCTTTAGGTAAAGACGAAATTCCTTTTTTGTCCGCAATTAGTGTTGGAATCGAGGCGTAACTGATAGTCAGGAATGTTAACCTACGCTCAAACATCTCTATACACACTATACGCTATACACTACAGAGTATTACTATAAGTATTAATATAAACTGTTTTAGAGCTTTCGTTTCAATTGGATTCTTATTGAAATCAAATTGCTTTCATTTGTATCTAAATTCTAATCTAAAAACAAACTAAAATAACTCAATTTTCATGTCTTAAGAATTTAATAATTAAAAAATATTTCTATTATTAGAACAATTATTTTAGTGATTATAGTATTTTGTATTTCTTATCGCTTTTCAGATCTTTTTTTTCTAATCCGAGAAAAAGATTCGTTTTAATTGGAACCACATTTTTAGGCGAATTAATGTGTTTTTAGCAAAAAATATAATTCGTATTTAAGTATTTAAATCTCTGACCCGTGAATGTTGACAATAGATAAATGAGTTATAAAAATAAAATAAAAGAATAAAATAAGAAATGATTCAGAATTAAGGTCAATACCATTAATTCTGGCAAAACTTTCTCGGTTTAAATTCAAGCAAATCGCGTGACTATAACCAAAAAACAATTTACTTTATATCCAAAATTCATATCTCATAAATGTGTGATTTACGAAAAAATTTTAATTTAAAAAAAATTAATATCTTAGTGACAAAATTCTTTAGATATTAAAAAAATGTTTTTAAAAAGTAATTTAATAATTTTTATAACCATAAGAGCTAATAAAAATCATCTAAAAAAAGAGTTAATTTATTAATAAAATTATTCTACTGTCGAATGAATTTGCTTTGAATTTAAAAGATTAAAAATTAGTTTCTATTTTAAACTTTGTTTTAAAAAGTTTGAATTTTAACCGTAAGTCCTGTCCTGTTTCGGGCAATATATTGTCGACAAGTGGACTATAAATAGGAAAAACAATTTTAATCCTATAATAAAATTTTAATGATTTATTAAATTAAAAAGAAATATATGAGCCGTGAGTTGTGTAATACTGAATGAAACTGAAAGTCTTGTTTTGAGTCATTGACTAAAAATTAATTCTTTATGATTCAGAGCCACAAATCCAAGGCTTTGAAGAATGTGTTGTATTTAAGTGAATGAAGAGAGAGATGTAATAAGTTATATGTAATACCGAAATGCTGCGAAACCGGATTCTCGCTATGGATCAGATTTGCACTGAACGCCAGAATAGAGGCAATCGTCGAAATGCATATGAGTTCTCATTTTGTATTAATATAACGATTGAACGACAATCGTAGCCAAACTGGTGGCGAATACTTGTCTTGTCTTGTCTTGAGTTTCGAAAAGAGGACTTTTCTCACAATCAATTGTCACTCTCTTTCAATTTAAACCAAAGACATTCAGATTCAGACATTCGTGAATCCAAGCGTCGATACATTTATGAGTTATTCAAGCGTTAGAACTCCTGTTGTCTCAATCAGTATACAAATATATATTATATATAATGCACAAAAAGCCAAACTTATGAAACAAATCTAGTTCTCAATCAAAACTAGTTTAGAAAGCTTTTCGTATAAATACATTACTCTAACTATTTGTATGTTTGAAAACAGTTTTAAGCAATCGATTGAAAGCCTAGTTTTTTAGGGGACTATCAGTTTAAAGCGAAATATTCGTGTTATTTACATTCGACTATTTCAATGAATAAAATATTTGAATTTATTTTTATTGATTTGTATTTTGCAATGAGTTTATTTGAAGCCATATTTATTCAAATATTATTTAAAAATATTAGTTAGAAATTGACGACCGATTCAAAACTAAGTCGGCTCTAACTCTAGTAAGTTTTGTTTAGTTTTAAGAAAAAGCGGTTTATTTAGAGTTTTGGTCCGAATAACAAGTGTTTGCAAGTGTTGTGTAAGTGATCCTTAAAATGTGAAATGCGATCACAGACTCGACAGCAAAATAAAGGGTTGTATTGGTTGGGTTTGGGTTAGCTTATCTTGGGTTGGTTTGGCTTGACTTGACTTGAGTGAGGACTCGGAGAAGAGAAGACTGGGCTCTTGTGGCTGTGGCTGTAGTGAGTGGAATGAGTTGAGAAGCTATTTAGTGTAAGGAATGCTGGAAGTGGTAGAAGTGGTGGAACGAAGGAATGCAGGCGCCACCCAAAGAAGTCAGAGCAGAGCACAGGCAGCACTAGCACCAACAGCAGCAGCACATCCCCACGCATGCCGTGCATTAGAAGTGGCGCATATTTAGTATTTAATATTAGTTCGGATGCTATTTCATGGGAACTGTAGATCTGCTGCTGATTAGGTTTTGCAACAAAATCCTTGCATTTTTGTGTCCAACAGAGCCAACAAGAGCTCACTTTTAATGTTAAGAGTTGTTGAGTCGAAGTCCTTCACTAAGTGTTTGCGAAACTCTACGAAACAAAAATGTTTTTAAACTTTTTTCTTCGCTCCATAACTATTGGATATATGTGTTGGCGCTTAAAAAATTAGTTTTACTGCTTCACCAAGCTTTAATTTAGTGCAAAAAGGAATTTCTTGTTTTATTAGTTCTTAAATATTTGTTATTTTAAATTTTGTTGACTCGAGAGTTGAAAGAAAAAGTTTGTCGAAGCGATAGAAAAATCTGTTCTCTGTTCGGAATAAACAATTTTTGCGAATAACAAGAATTTCTGACAAAAAAGGAAAACATTTTCCCGTAAGTCTGTCTCAACTTATTCTTATTTAAACGATTTTTTCGATGTTTTCAAACGAAAAAATCTCAAATGATTTGCATTTAATATGACTTTAGTTCTTAAGAGAAAACTCAGTGAATCTGAATAAATGGCTGAAAAGCAGTAATTATTAAATTCCTTTCGGATGGCATTGTTGTTGTTGTTCACACAACTAATTTAATGCACTCTTTCTCTCAGTTTCTCTATTCTCTAACCATTAGCTCAATTAAGTTTTTCGTGACAGCAAAGCATTTATACTTCTGCAGTCAAACTACACATTCAACAAATCAGTAGCACTTTTTCCAACACATTTTCCCCCTTCTTCTCATGTGTGGGAAAAAATAACTTTTTTTTAACTAAAATAAAAATATTCGACTTATAAGTATTGCCTCCAGTGTCAGCCTTAATGCACAAATAAAGACCAAAACGCGATTCAAATTATATTATCTTTATTACGATTTTTATGTCCGAAAAATTTAATTTCTAGTCTCGAGTATCTCTTATTTTCTTAACAATAATTTTTCTCATTAGATCACAAACTCTATTGAACTAAAATACTGTTTAATGGCTTTCGGAAAATATTTTGTTCTCAGAGATAGAGAGCGAAAGAAGCTCTCGATTTCTTCTCATAGATTAGCTCTAAACGCAAAAATTGGTCTCAACTTAACTTAACTCAACTTCTCTTCTCTTCTATTCACTTATATTATTATGTTTTACATAAATATTTTAATCACTATTAAGAGGCTCATAGATCACAGATCGGTTCCGTGACTCTTGTATGTGTTGACCTGATAGGTTCCGGGTCAAAGCCGACCAGGGCCAACCCGGGCACATGCATACAACCCTCATCTATGTACTGTAACAGTATCATATATACTACGTATATGTATGAGTAGTCAAAGTTTAAAGGCTAGACCTAATAAATAGAAGAAAATCGTTTAGTATATCAGCGAATAATACGCACTAAATGTTTGTTCGGTTTGTAATTTAGTTGAGAGTTAAGGAGAAGAGCGAATCCTCACTCACTCACTCACTCGAAGTCAGAGTGAGAGCCAGTGCTGTAACAGTTCTCTGGCAGTAATAAAGCTAACGATTCGTGAATAAGTATTAGTGTATTAATGATTGGAAAGAATAATGGGTTCGGATCTGAATACGGGCTCAATAGCAACCGTAATCAAGTCGACGGTTGAAGCTCTCGAAGCTCTCAATAGTTAAGTTCTATTTTCTCGTCACAAATAATTGAATCGCTTTTCAAATTAGACTCACAATAAAACATTATTTCGAACGGATTTTCGATTGTGTGTCAATTTTATTTTTATCGCTTGATATGTATTTGATTTTAGTTTCCATTATACTCTATACTCTATGTACTCTTCTGTTTATTATTAGTCTTTTGTGTACTTCGAGTGCAGATGTTTTTCAGTGGATAAATGAACAGCTTTTGGAACGGAATAGCATTTTAGAAATTTATGGTCTGATTGAATGTGTGGCTGAATTTAAATGTAATTTCCAAATGAGTTTTTAGCAAACATGTTGGAAAAATGCGAAAAATTCTTTGAATAGTAATAACTCTAAAAATGGAAATTATTTAACGATAATGTTTGGACTGATTCTGAGGCATAGTTCCGGACTTTGTAAACAAATAACTGAGTTCTGAGTGCTATCACCGGTTTGTAAACTCCAAAAATGGTAAATCCGAAGCCAAACAAAAAATGATTATACAGTATATGATTGGAGACTACGATAGCCTTACAGTATATTTCTAACATATTATGATAGCAATTGCAGTCATCCTTACAATACTTTTTTCCTATCGCTTATTCATTCAGATTTGAGTCAGATTTGCAAAATACAGACGAGAAGTACTCAAAGCATAACTTTGAAGATAAAAATAGAACTTTAAATGTTTATTCTGATTAAGATTTAAATTTCTAAATAAAGTTTAATTTCAATTTCTAATCAAATTAGTGATACACTTAAATCGGTTTAATCTGAAATGAGAATCGGAGTTCGACTCAAGTATTTAGGTTTCCCTAAAAATTCAATTCCTCGAAGGTTTCCGCAGAAGTGTCAGAAGGAAATGGCTTTTGTTTAGTGCGAGAAATAGGTTACCATTTATTTGATATTCATTAAAATTCCTTTTGAATGCTTGCAATTGAGTCCAATTGATATCACGAACGATAGCAATAATGTTAACACTTATATCACTACTAATTCTATACAAATCATTCCTTTCACACCTGAGCTCATGAACTTTGTTCGGGTTATCTTCAAAAAGTTTATACTTAATTGGCCATAATTTGACCACAATTTAGTAGCTGATCTCAATTGAATAAACTAAAATTTAGCCAATAGTCACTTGAGACATATTTACATATTTACATTGATGTTTTATTTATTTATTTATTTATTGTATTTTTGATCAAAAAGCGGATGCGTATGAAAGCATAGAAGCGTTTGCTGTCCTGTTCTGTCCCCTCCTGTTCGCTATCAAACATTTCGACTACAATACAATACAATACAAAACAATTCATTTGAATTATTATAGCCCTTCCAGTGCTCACTATCCGTAACACTAACTCTAACTTAGATTCTGACGAATGCTCTTAATATTTAATTTAATTTTCAACTTCTGATTCATAGTATTTAACTGATTTAAAGCGAATCCGTATTCGCATTCATTGATTGAAAGGTTGATTCAAAGAGAAAATAGTTAACAATACGACAGACATTGCTGTGATTGTTGTGGTTGTTGTGGTATTTGAGTTAATTTTAGTAACAAACAAACGGTTCAATAGTGGCATAAAGAGCCCAATAGTCGAATAGTCGGCCGATGTTGTGCTGTTGTGCTGTTGTCAGCCGGTATGGCAACACCTCTTGTGAATGAAGCCAACTCTGAAAGTGCTTTCTATTCGATAATTAAAATTCTTTATAATCTAATCTGGAATGAAATGAGAATGAGAATGAGACAGGTCATTATATGCCTTATCTATATTAATAGTTATGCGAATAATGCAAATTCAAAGCAATTAAATGCGTTTTCGTTTAATAGTTAATGAAATTCAATTTAATCTATTAATTGAATAATGAATTTGAATGCAATTAAATTATAAATAATATGATTGATGACAACACTTGAATCATGAATTCATAATCAATAACAAACTGAAATTTGCAAGTTGTATTCTTTTCGAAATTCTAATTTTAGTGGTTTATCTGATAGGTTCGAGATTAGCGCAAATAATAGCGTTAGGTATCGTACAGTTTGATGCCTAAGAGCATAAGAGCGCATTCCATTCCATTCCCATTCCTTCAATTGCATTCCAGAACATTCAACTCTGAACTGTTCATTGATAACAATTATTATTTTGCGATTTTAACTCAGTTTAGTTGCAGTAATTGTCTGATAAAATGTTTTCCAAATGAAGTTATGCATTCGATACTACTATTATTATTATAACGAGATATAAAAACTATATAAATATATATACAGTATATAAGTTATTTGGTTTGCTATCTCAATGTTTTGCACAAAATTAAGCAATTATTTAGTTTGCACTTCTATCTGCAAACGGTTCATTTCTGATGTTATATCGTTATAAAACCTTTGCTTAGCGTTGAATCAATTTTTGAATTTGATCTAAAATCTGAGCACATGCTTAACGCAATACAATTTAAAAATATATGTTACATCGAAACGTGTAAGTGATTACAAATAAGTATTGCTTCGGCAAAATAGTATTATAATACAATATTGCCAGGATTTGGGCGTAAACTCAAAGCTTAACTGAAATATTGAGCGCAATTATCCTTAAAAATCAATTATCAACGCTATTATCGTTGAGAGAAACAAAATTTCTATAAAATTTATCAAAAATTTCTCAATTATTCTTCTGTAGCCAAACGTGAAACTCGAACAATGAGACGGAATGTCTACTCGACCTGCGATTCGCAGCTCCCGAACGGCAAAAAGTTTGTGGCCGTAAACCTGTTAAGTGAAGACACGCTTTACTTCGTAGTTGAGGTATATTAAGTCAACTCTTTTGAACCGAAGCCTTCATTCACTTTCACTAATTGTTTTGTCGCCAAAACGATGTGAAAACTTGAAACAGTTTTTGATTTGCTTTTAGCCAAATGTATTTGTAATGTCTTTGGTATCGTTAGGTCAAAAGCGTGGTAAGTGAGCTGTTCGCACAGGTAGCCAAGTTCCTGGGCCTCTACGAAACCGAACTATTTGGTCTGGCTATTAAGACGGGTCAGTAATTATTCTATTCTAACTTGGAAACACTTGCAATCTTCAAACATATTATCATAAAATAGTTATTTCGAAATTAATTTCGAATTTTGTGTCGTTTTTATGATATAATGAATATTAATAGCGAATGTGATTGCAATTGCAATTGCAGTCACTTTGCTCTTCAATTCAGTTCTCATGAGATAAATAGTTCTCATAAATACGCGTTTTGTCAGAATTACTAAACACTAAACATTGCAATTGAGTCTAAAATTAATAATAGACTTGAGTTGACTTATGCCAAAATAGTTTATTTTATTTATTTTGTATTTCAGACTCGTATTTATTTCTCGATCCAAACCAAAAGCTTTGCAAATATGCACCAAAACAGTGGAAAATACAGAATAACGTAATTTTGCCGAAAAATTCAAATTGTTTTCGATAAAAAATTGACATTGAGTTGAGACTAACGTTAGATATGTGTTGTTTTTCTTGACATTCGCATAGGGGGTCGACAGCACCGGCAAATCATTATTTGGGGTACATCTAAGGGTACAATTTTATGTCGACTCTTATCTATTCATTAGGTGAGCATATCTTTAATTGGTTTATAAAAATAATACTATTTTTCAAACTTTTATTTTGTTTTATACTTTATATTATATAATATTATTAAATAGTTAGACGCAATGCCATTAAATTTGTCTCTCTTTTCCTTTATATAGCGATAAAGTAGCAAAACTTCTCTATTATCTACAACTCAGGTATGCTATTGAAGCAAAATTAGGCCTCGGGTTCAAAAACTAATCTTTTCTTTTTTTAAAGGGAGAATGTGGCCAATTATGGCCAAGCCTTGTGCGAAGAGAGAGCGTTTCTGCTGGCATCCTATGCCCTTCAGGCAGATTTTGGCAATTTCAATTCTGAAGTACATGTCGGCCACTACTTCAACGCTACGCTATACTTCGCTTCGTGGGTAAGATATATCAACATTTCTGTTTCATTTCCCAAATATTAATATTAATATTAAATATTAAATATGTTTTACTCTTCGATCAATATTTCGCTTATATTCCTAACTTTTTCCAAACAATTTTGATTTTGATTTTGATTTTGTTTTTACGTTTCTCTCAATTTAAAACTCGAATTAAGAAATCTTATACTTAATTATCAATTGAAATGATCTGAATAAAGAAGTTTATAAATAGACAAATAACGCCGTTTTTATTCCAAAACCAAAATTTATAACCAGAATAATCTGATTACAACTATTTCAGGACACGGATAGCAGACTTTTTTTTATAGTTTGAATAAATTAGCTTTTACATCTAATTACATAAAAAGAGGAAAAAATTCCCAACTGTTGTTCGCATTCAAAAGTTAACAATTTTTTAGTCAAATTCTAATTTAAATCAAAAATAAGCTTTTGATGAGTCAATTGAATTAGTACACTATTAGTACTTAGAATAGAAAACTTGAAATATGTGATACAATTAGGTTAAGATGATGTGTTTATCACACGTTGATAGACATTACAGTAATATTAATATTAGGTATACATGCAATGCTTTATGCAATACTTGTGCTATACTTTACATACTTAGCGTTTAGATACTTAAAAATTTAAGCAATAAATCAATAATTTATTCATTTGTTGACCGCTTTCTTATCGATGAATTGTTTTTCAGGTGATTGAGACAATGGGTTTGGACTATATAGTAAAGCATTTGCCATATCTACATAGAGACCATAAGGGAATGCCTAAAAGTGAGGCCCAATGCATGTACATAAAAGAAGCCTCTGATGCGAGCGCTCCACATAATCTGCACTTATATAAGTTGAAGAACAAGACGGCAACCAATGAGGTGTGGCTCGGGATCTGCACCACTGGAGTAGAGATCAATTCAGAAGAACAAAGGATATCAAGCATTCATACGAACAGTCATAGCAGCCATACCTGTGCGAAGCAGAAGAGCCGCATCTCGTTCTTCGCCTGGTCTGACATCGGAAAGCTTTACTTCGAAAAGAAAAAGTTCGAAATCCGATCGACTGGTTATCCGGTCCGCAAATTCACATACTATGCCAACACTGAAGACATGGCGCGACACCTGCTATGGCTCTGCAAAGTGAGCCATCAGTTCCAACTCGTAGTTCAGGTGAAGATGAAGGAAGTGAAGAGAAGGGAATCAGAACTCTGTCGCAAAAAGTTTAGGGAATCCTATATTTATGACGAGTCGTACGATTTGCCAATTATTGGCAGAAACAACAAAAAGGGTTCGGAATTCAGCAAAAGTACGGCTTCGGTGTTGGAGGAGACGAGTGCTCAGAGAGTGTCTGTTATAAGCAATGCCTCCTCTAATACGACGTCTGGTATTGTTTCGGATAAAGTGCAAAGTCTTGAGGACAGCGACAGAGACGACATCGACATTGAAATTATGATCAATTCAGCGCCGGTAGTCTCTCTCGAATCTCTAGCTCTGAGCGAACCGATAGATAACTCAGTGCGAAGAGCACAGGCAGGTGTAGAAGAAAAACAGTCGAACTCTATTAGCAATATTACAATGATTTGCAATAGTTATCCACAAAGCAAACAACAAAGTGATAATGACGTGCCGTCCAGTGTTAACAGTATTAAAAGCACTTCATCTGATCAAAGCAACACAACTGTCAAATCTGTCGTTCCAGTCGTCGCACCGAACCCCCCAAACGTGCCATTAGGGGCCAGTAAGCAAATAATTAATATCATAAACCAAACCAATAATAATGAGACAAAACACTTAACTGAAAGCTTTGACGAAACTGACAGCCAATCAAGTGGTGCACTAATCAACTCAAGCACTATCTCCACTAGTCCTGAGCCCCAACATTCAGCAGTTGTCTACAACTCCTGTGACAAAGTAGTTCTACAACAGCCAGACTTGTCTATCCGTTCCGTTAACTTTTCAAAACTGACCGAAAGGTCCGAATCAATGAATCATATCTACGAAAACATTCCATATTTTTCTCAATTCCAAACTCAAGAAATTAAACCAAAACTAGTATTGAAAGCCTGTCCTTCTTTGAGCTCAACTCTCACTCCAACCACAACAACCAATTCAACTCAAAGAACAGCCACACGAATAGGGGTATCATCTCTGACCCGAACCCACAATAAACCAACGCTTTCTGTCTTCAGTCACGACACCAACTCAACTAAAAACCTATCAATCGCTGCATCCGAACCCAATCTGCATACATCCCAACTCTGGTCATCCCCTTCCCCTTCCTGTTCCCCAAATCGAACAATACTACAATTAAACGATGAGTCAATTCAACAACAACTCAGCCCCAATGCACACAACGGGTATACTGATGCCGGTGCGAATATTTGTAATAGTAGAACCACTCCTCCCAACCCTCCCATCATAATCATGACGAACAAAGAGACGCGCGCTTACTCTGACCCGATTGGGCATTACAGCCGACCACCAATACAAGCCATGCAAACGTTCGGTCCGACTCCATATTCGATGACTCTGTCCACTCCTAAACGAGTAGTCGAAAGCACACAACCGGCAGTCCAGCCGTCGTTCCATCAGTCACTCAATAACATAGCCATGACTTCCACACATCCATTAAGACTCGTTGGAAGTGATATCTCTGTAAATACCGAATCGAATCTGCAGTCAGTGCTAATACCTCCGCCACCGCCTCAATACGCCAACCCTTTCAATGGCTATCGAGTTATCAAATCAGCGAATATCTCACAAATCACTAGTCAGAAGGGGGTCAGTAGTAGCTGTTTTGTCGTTCTGTTTGATATTAATATACTGTAGAGTAATATAATTGAAATATTTATATAAAAATGAATTTTTGTTTGTCTATAGAACCCACTAATGAACGGAAGACTAAACGGGAGAACCCATAGCGACGACCAAAACGGTTCGATCTCTGACTTACAGCAACTAAGACAGAAGAGCCGAGACTTGAATCTACCGCTCATTACGGCCTTATTCAATGACAGGTCACTAATGATGTTACCCAAGACTGTTCCCGGTTCTCGACAGCGACACATCAGTACTGCTCGAGATATCCGACGATATTCTTGCAGTTCTGACATTTGCGCTGACATTCCATATAAACACATCTCAACTATGCCTTTGAGAAAGTTAGACACAACTGACCTAACCCTTCCTAAAGGCACTCTTAATAGTAGGCCTACGAGTTGGCACTTGGAATACCCGAATTTGCAGCACAAGTATATGTGGGAACAGTATCCCAACCAGAGAGGTCAGGCCAAAGAGTTTCGCAGCACAACTGCCGACTTCATTGAGCGGCTTTGGGCTGAACACCAACTGACCACTTGATGACTACTCAACAAGTTTTGAGAAATTTGGAAAAACTTAAAACAATATCAGAATTTCGGTCGCATATGAAGACGGCTTTGAGAGCACAGGCTTTGACGGCTTTGAGCCAAACAATGCGTTAACAGAGATATAGAGATATGGCAACGGAATGGCAGAAACGATTGATTGGTTTTGGATTGAAAATAGTGCCACAAAATGTTATTTTTGTAAATACTTTTTGTATACAATAATAATTTGTTATTTTGTTATTAAATAAATTGCAAATATCATCATTTGATATTTGATAAGTATTTGAATATCTTTTTAATTAAAATTTAAATCATTTTTTCAATATTACTTAAAACTTAATTTTAGATAAAAAGAAAAAAGCCGTTCGAATAAAAAAAATACAGCATTACAGCACTCTTTGTTGTAAATATTGAAGTTGTCCTGGTTCATGTTTGCAATCACTAGTCAGTATGAGTTCACTTCGTATACAGTATTTATAGGTTTGTCTAATACACAGTCGAAGTCGAGGTTTAGGCCAAAGAAAGGTACTCTGTCAATTTAATGCCTTGGTAGAATGATCTTAGTAAACTTTTTCTAATTTTAAACTAACTTTGTCAATTTATTTAAATTAATTTTTATTTTGTTTATTTATGAATTATACTCATACAGAATTATACTCTGTATATAATCATATGTTTTAGGAATTTAATATAAATTTACTTTAATTTTTGAAAATGAATAATATTTGCTACAAAAGCCCGGATTCATATTTATATAATTTGAAAAACAGTAATTTTTATATATTAATAGTTATAGTTTAATGTTTTTATAGTCTTAATAGGTTTCGTATCAACTCATTAACAATAAATAACAAAAAACCGATAACTAAAGTGATGTCAGTTTAAAATTAGAAAAAGTGCCCATCACTTAGTTTTGAATTAGTAAAAATAAATTGTTTGTATTGTTTGTATCGATCAAATATTTATTTTTATATACCGTATTATAATTTATAAGACAATTTATAAATTATCACGATTAAATTTGCATTCAATGAATAGTTCTATAATTCTAATTATTTGCAATTGATTTCAAAGCATAGCTTCAAATAATGTCAGTAAAAAAATTGTCACCAAATGAATCAATAAATCGGTAAATGCGTAAAAATTTAATATATTATAAATAAGCCGATAGTTGTAGACTCTGTTAGTATTGTATAGCTTATTATGGCTTAATATACTGGTAACTCACGTCTTATGTTCTCAACATTTAATAAACAAATGTCTTCACCCGTTGTCGCAATTGCCATAACCGATAGCACTCCTAATCACTAGAGCTACCAGTGCTCCATCCCTTGTGCTTCCATTTGCCAAACTTGGGTTTATGCCACTTGTGTTTAAACCCTTTATGTTTAAATAGTTTTTTCGCTTTTTTAAACTAAAAGTCAAAAATTTTAATCAGTTTTTCAAATAATTTCTAATACGGTATCAAACAAATGATTAGAGAACTACCGGGTGATGGCCGGTGAGTACAGCAGCACCCAGTGCTGCAGCTCCAGCCCCAGCAGCCAAACCTGCTATAGGTATTGGACTTGATTTGTGATGTTTGTGATGGCCCATACCATGACCACTACGACCCAGAATAGCAGACCCTATGGAGGTAGCGGCGGCGCCGGCAGCCAATCCACCCAATGTTCCGCCCAGAGCTCCGCCTAATATGCCTTTGTTTTGAGATTGTGGCGAATGCTTTGCAATAATTGATTTCATTTTAATCATTATTTTTCGTAAATTTTGGTCAATTAAGACAAACCGGATATTGAGTGTTCGGGTAACCAGTGTTCGGGTAACCAGTATTCGGATAACCGGTTGTCGGGTAACCAGATTGCGGATAACCACCGCTCGGATATGTGGGCGGATTATAAGCCCCTGAATGTGATGGATATGCAGCTCCGGTAGCGTAAGCAGGAGCCGCTGCATAAGCCGGGGCAGCGGCATAGGCTGGAGCACTGCTATAGGCCGGCATTGGCGGCGCATACATTCCCGGCATTGCCTGATGAGGAGCTCCACTCATCGGATACGGAGGAAGTGCTTCAATCGGAGCAGTCGGAGCCGAATATGTCGGCCGATTGGAGGCTTCGAAAGTGATGGAAGCGATAGAGACTTCGCCATCAATTGCCAAATGACTGATTCGATGCATTGGTATTCGATATCGAAATTCGGAGAAATGCGAGCCATTGATGGCAATCATGAAGTGATCCGAATCTAATAAAACCATTATCTCAAACGGCTGTCCGCCTGCAAAAGGAAAGCCTCCAAAGCTCTCTTCCGGTCCCCATCTCTGAGTCTGCAGTGAATTCCTGACCACTCGGGGCGGAGATGTGAAGACAGGGCTTAAGTGAAGCGCAATGTCGTCGCGCGGATTCACTGATGGCCCGCATTGGAGGTTAATCGCAAAACTGGTAAACATTTCGACAATAATTACATTAATTACGGATTTAAACAAAACCTAATCTTTAAGACAAACCAACGCGCGCTCGGATGAGGACTTCCAGTCAATCGAATCAGAGTTCCGGCAGTTATTGGCTGAAGAATGCGATCGCAATACGGGATTAGCTGTTAATCAAACCATAATATTAGGTAAAAGTGAGTTGAGTTCAAAACAATTAAAACATTAATCACCGGATTATATAGACTCATATCTTATGATAAGTTGTGATTAAGTGAACTATAATTTCATAAAAACTTTGAATGTCTTAACAAATCATAAAAATATAGATTAAATAAAAGATAAATAATTATAAAGTTATGACAACTCCTATCAAATCATAAGAAGAGAAAAATATTTTATTTACAACTATTTTGTCACTCATTTCAAAATACATTCAATAATTTCGACACTTTTAGTCACTTTTTGATTCAATATTGCATTTAATGATTGCATAACTGATTGTAATCGCTATTCGCCTAAAAGTTTTTGCAAATCCCCTAAACGTCTTAACTGTATTGGACTTAAAATGAATTATTTTTTCATAATTTCCGTATATTTTTCACATAATCACTAAAAATACGTCAAAAATAAAAGTTTTAAAACAAATATTAATAATTGAAACGGTATATGATTACAAAAAGGGAATTAATATTTAAAGACGTCATTTATTGTATATTTAAATTAATTAAAGGGCGGAGACTAAATTGTATTTTACAGTTACAAATTAATTGGCAATAAATACAATTTTAAATAATTTAACTTGCAAAAATGTAAAATTACTTTTAAAATTTAAAAATGATCTAGATTTGAATTTAAAATTTAACTTTAGAAAGAAGTTAAATATAAGCATTAATATCTAAATTAAAAAACTAAACGAATCGTCGAGTAGTTAGACTGTATGTGAATAGGCGTTCATATAGTGCGCACTTCTGTTCCCTTTTAGGTCAAATCGTAGACAACTATTGCATAAAATTTAAAACAAATTAAAAGACTGCCATCTCTTAGGCGTTATCTAAATTAATTTTAGTTTATTTAAAACTAAATTAAATATAAATTTGATTTTTCAAAATTTTAGTTCAGTTTAAAAATATTAAATAAATATTTGATTCAATAGTAAAATAGGAAAAGAAAAGAGAATTAAATGTAATTAAAAGCCGAATATAATATCGAAATGAATGAACAGACGCACAGATGGCAGTAGTTTAGCCGTAGAGTTGACACGAATATTGAAAATTGAATAGTTTTTGATCTCATTTTTCAGTTGAGTCGAGTGACTCGAGTCCTTGTCTTCAATTTAATAAACAATATTAGTCTTATGGAAGGCGTGGCCTAAAAGACCGCCACTTTTTCGGGATGTGGAACGAGTGAGAAATGGCTGATAATGTCATCAACTCTTTGCGGGTTTGTCTCGATTTGTGTTTAATTTGTTTTTGTTTTGTTTTGTTTTGTTTGAATCGAAATTTAGTTTTAATTGTTTTGTCAATCATTTGAATGTTTGTCGACTATATAGTTATGAACTATAGTTTGTGAACTAAACGACTAATTGTTTTCTCAATTTATTTTGTCTTAGAATATGATAATGTCTTTCAGAGTCGCCGAACTGCAGATGTTATTGGGATTCGCCGGCAAACAGAAGTCGGGAAAGAAGAACGAACTCCAAGTCCAGGCGCTCGAGCTCTTGAAGGGCAGGGCTCTCACCACTAGTGTCCAGAACAAGATCAAAGAACTCCATCGCCAGAGATATAATAACCTCAACTACTTGTCCGCCACTGTCGGCAACAGCTCCGATAGCTGTGACAGCGATATGGCCTCTAATTACCCGCACCCGCACCCGACCGCTACGATGACCACCCGTTCGACGGCCAACGCCGCACATCATGGCCTGCATTCCATGTCTTCACAGCAATCGAACTCTCATTTGATGAACAGTTCAAACAATACAAACATGTCTTCAATGGGCAAACACAGCACCGCTCGCAACGACTACTACCAGTCGATGCCGCGCGGGCTCGGACTCGAGTACCCGACCAAACCTTACCAATCAATGCCGACGTCTGTTCCGCTTCAATATCCCATATATCCAGACGTTCTGTTCAAAGCTCTGCCTTTTTATGACATATTAGGAGAACTGTTGAAGCCTTCGAGTTTAGGTATGACTTCGGGTCACTTCGGGTGCTCTTTGTTAGCTTAAATATAATCCTAATTGATTGCAATGGTTTGCTCTCTAGTGCCAACAGTCCCGGGTTCCCGATTCCAGGAAAGTATGTTTACATTCCATTTGACGCCACAACAGGCCAATGATGTGGCCATGTCTAGGGAAGTGAGTCCTGGCCCTAAAATCGAATACACAGTTCAGGTGCAGCTCAGGTTCTGCCTAAATGAGACGACCTGCGAACAGGAAGACAACTTTCCGCCCAGTATTTGCGTCAAAGTTAACTCTAAGATGTGTCCTCTTCCGGTCAGTGCTGATTCGCTCTAATGGTTTGATTTTAATCGTTTTAATCAAACATTTTGTTGTCTTTAGAATCCTTTGCCGACTAATAAGCCGGGGGTAGAGCCAAAGAGGCCTTCCAGACCCGTCAACATTACAACTCTGTGCAAACTGTCGCCAACTGTTTCCAACCAAATATCTATCTCATGGGCAGCCGATTACAACCGACCCTATGCTGTCGGAGTGTTTTTGGTCCGGAAGTTGACTTCACATACGCTTTTGCAAAGAATTAAACTGAAAGGCGTTCGCAATTCAGACCATACCCGGGCTATGATTAAAGAGAAACTATCGCACGACCCGGACTCGGAGATCGCCACTATGAGCCTTAGGGGTTCTCTGCTCTGTCCGGTCAGTCATATCCAATCACTTTCTAATCTCTTGTCTAAAAATTGATTGTTTTTCGCACAGTTAGGTAAAATGCGAATTCAAATCCCTTGCCGGGCCGTCACGTGTCCTCACGTCCAGTGCTTCGATGCTTTGCTTTATTTGCAAATGAATGAGAAGAAGCCGACTTGGGTTTGCCCGGTATGTGACAAACCGGCCGTTTTTGCCAATCTAGCAATCGATGGGTAGGTCTATAATCTTTTAATGTCTAAACATTTGAAATAACAAATATTTAATTTGTTTTTGTTGTTCAGACTCTTCAATGATATCATAAAAGATGCGCCGATTTCTTGCAATGAAGTCCAGTTCCACGAAGACGGCTCTTGGACTCCAGTGGTCGCCAAAAAGGAGGACAGTTTCGAGACATTGAGTCCGGGGTCGCGAAAAACTAAAAAGAGGCCGTCGTGTGAGTAAATGTCCAGTATTTGAATTACTTTATTTGAACTGAACTGTAAATAACAATTGGTTTTAATTAATACCTAAACAGCGCCGGAAAGACCGGAACCTAAGCGCCCGAAGATTGATATAATAACAATTGATTCAAGTGATGATGAAGACGATGACGACACTATAAAAGAGTCATCGATAGTGCCGCCGTCAACGCCTGTCCTCTCTTCGGGCTCTGGTTCGGAATCAGACACTCCAAACCACATGCAATCCCTGCCATCGCCCGATTCGTCGAGTTCTGCGTCAAGTAATGTTCAACCGATCGGTTCGAAGTCAAACACTCCTAACCCTTCGTACTACTCAACAGTGAGCACATCCTCGACCTCTAACAGTATACCTGCGGCCACTCCTGGCGCTCAAAACAATAGGTATTGTATTTTATTGGATTAACTCAATTGCTATATATTGTGATTCTTTCGAATAATTTACTGCCATTTCTAACAAAAATAGATTTCAAACCAATTATTGTTAACTCATAACAAGAATTCATTAAAATTTTATTCGTTTTGACTATTTATTGAATTTATTGAGAATTTCTGTATTTATTGTTACCATTATTTAAATGGTCTTCGAATTGACATAAATTATAAATATATTGAATCGCAAATAAAATAATTGATTTGTTTTCCAACTCTTCGATTAATACTTAATTGTAAGACAATTGTTGTGACAAAAGAACTCTAATTTGATTAATGTATTTATGTTTAGATCATCTGTACCTTTAAGTATGCCATCGATGGCTAATATGGGTCGGACTGTCACCACTTCGCCGGCCAATACTTATTCAAGTGTTCCGATTCTGAATCAATACTATTCAGGTTTTCCTGATTTTCTTAGCTCTGCCAACAATTCATTGTTCAACTATTCGAGTATTAAATCCAATTAACAAACAGTTAAACAAAATCTAATCAATTTTTACAATTACAGACATCGATATGGGCTCTGCTTTCGATCAACTGTTCCGACAGTCGGTCGATAATAGAGAAGTAATATTGACTCAAATACAGAGTTATAGCTCTCAATCGATGGAATCTAGTTTTTGTCGAATGATTGACAGCTCTGTTGCCACAAATTCATTAAAAATTAATTTTTTGTTACATTTCTGTTTCGTTCGATAATTAGATATCGAGTTATTTGAACCCGAATTCGAGCCGAAGACCTCCCGATTTAGATCCCGACATCATTTCCATTGATTGATATTTACAAACAAATTCATAAGTTATTAAAGTTTAAACAAATCGTCAAATTCTATAGTTTTTCTATTTATGAGAAAATATTTTGATTTTAACTAAAAACTCATCAATTATTTTATCGAATTAATAGTTTTTGCAAATACGACAAAAATTGTTTTTATTAATTAATTTTAAACATAAAAAACTTTTGAATACATAAACCATTAGTTATGTATAAATTCAATGCATAATAAATCAATATTTTAATTATAAATAAAAATTCAAACATTAATTACTTGAGTGGCCGGTTGTGCAGCAATTGGTGCTATTGTTGTCTTTGGATCTGTATTTGAAAGCGACAACTCGGGGGCAAAACTATTTCGGCGGTCACTATGGAATTGAGGCCCAAATTACTTAACGCACCTCTGATTAGACCACAAGTGAACGATAGGTACTATTCGGTTCAAATTATTGCATTTATTAGACAATCATTTGATTATTTGTTTGCATTTGTTTGCATTCATTTGATCCAAACCTTCGGCATTTGGTCGACGTATTGCTTCGAATTAGACATTTGTGTTATAAATCTGAACCTATTGTCGAGCAATACATAGATTCCCATATGATTTGTCCGCAAATTATCGATTTGTTTCTTAAAGACCGTCGACCAGAACTCCTTACATATGAACTTCATTACATCCAATTCGTCTTTGAATCGCTGCCACTCTTTGGTCGCTCTAAGAGCTCATACATACAGTATATCATATAAGGCTAATACTCTCTAATTATAGTAATTAAGTTAATTATATTCGACTCACTTTTCCACAAATCTATAGCCAGTGTTATATCCGATGTGTTCTAATCGGGAAACACATAATTCCTATTCATTTAAATTAATTCAATTATTAAACATATTTTCAAACATTAAATCTTAGACTTAGTCTTAGAACCAAATTCCAAACCTTATTGTCGTTATCGCTGTTTTGGGCCAACAGTTCAACGCTTTCCATATGAAGAAAATCGAAGAGAATGTCGTCAATCATTTCAATTAAGTATACAATCACTTAATTTATTAAATATTTACAATTAATTAATTTAGTAATTGAAGGAATTTGTTGTGAATTGCAATTTATATTCAATTATTGTCAAAACAATGTTTATAACTAAAACAATAATTAATGTCATTTAATTGTCGGCCCCTTTCCTCATATTCTTCTATTAATTAACATTAATTTTAAGTTTTATTTTTAAAATAATTAACGTTATTATTGAACAATAATAAAGTAATTTAAATGAATGATCACATGGTTTACACACATCTATTTATACAGTGCTATGGTTTACAAAATGTTTGCCAAAAAAAAGTTATAAACTTTTAAATAATTAGTTATTTAAAATCAATTTTTTAAAAAACATTTAGATTTTAGATTTTATTAGTTATTATATTAATATTAATATTAAATTACATTTTTAAATGTCAGCCAATTATAAAATTTTGATTCATTTTTTAAAATCAATAAACAATTCATTGAGAATAGGATTGGGTTTAAGGAATCGATCGATTGAAGAGTTAATTAATAAAGAGTTTATAAAAGAGGTTAAAAAGAATATAAACAAAAATTGTAAGTCTTTTGAATCAGTCGTCAGTAAAGATGTTAAACAAAACTTTGGACATAAGAACCGGAATTACAGACCAAATGTAAGTTTAGTTTGAATAACAAATGGTTTGAAATTTGATATTTTGAATCACTTTCGATACTTTGGATCAATTCAGAGCAAGAAATCGATGGATTCGGAAGAAGTTTTTGAAAGAACTTCTATGATATTTGAAGGCATTCGACAATACGTCCAATACGTGGCTAAACATCAATTAAAAGCAAATCCAATCGTTTCTCAATTGAATCGAAATAGTGGCCAATCGGTTGAAATACCGGTTCAACACTCGGCTCAAGGTTTGGCTCAATTTCAAACTTTTTAATTTAATATATGTTTGAAATTAAAAATATAATTAATTTTTATAGAAAATGCTTTTAATGTCAATAAAAATGAAATAAATGACAAAAAGGTTTTGGAAACGAAATTAAAATTTGATGAAAATTCACTTAAAAAGCAAAAGATTGTATCAAATGATAAAATTAATGACAATTTTAAACAAAATTTAAGCCAAAGATCAAAAGAACGGAAAGTGCCGGCGAATCGAGTCAGTCGTTTGGCATCTTTTGGCGGTTTGTTTGCAATTAATTTTGGGTTTATTTATCAAAAATTGTTTTAAGATTAGAATTGTTTTGACTTTAGGTCTAGCCTTAGGTCTGGGATTTGGTGCTCTCGAAGAGATTACTAAAAAAACATTAGGTTTTGGTGAGAAAAAGATTAAATCTTCGAATTCGATATTAGGATCAAATCGACTCTTAACCGAATCGAATGCAAATCGAATCGTCGATACGTTGTGTCGAGTGAGAGGAGCGGCGCTTAAATTGGGACAAATGCTGAGCATTCAGGACAACAACTTGATTGGTCCGGAACTGCAGGCAATCTTCGAACGCGTTCGACAATCGGCAGACTTTATGCCAATTCGACAAATGAAGAAAGTTATGAGAGAAGAGTTGGCACCCGATTGGCAAACTAAGTTCAAATCGTTTTCTGAAAAGCCATTTGCGGCCGCGTCTATAGGTCAGGTGCACAGAGCGGTACTCCACAACGGCCTCGAAGTGGCCGTTAAGATACAATATCCCGGAGTCGCCGACGGCATTGAAAGTGATATTAAAAATCTGTTATCAGTTTTGAAAATCGGAAACCTTTTACCGGAGGGTCTGTTCGTTGAGAACATTATGCGTTACGCCCGGAAAGAGTTGAGTTGGGAAGTCGACTACGTTAGGGAAGCCCAATGTCAGCGCAAGTATAGACAGTTGTTGGACAGTCGGCCCGATATTGAAGGCATTTATGTACCCAAAGTGATCGACGAGTTGTCCACTAAAAGAGTATTGACTTCTGAAATGATTAGTGGATTACCTGTCGATAAACTCGAAACTATGGATTCAATAGACCAACAAATCAGGAATAAAGTGTCGAAACAATTATTGAGTCTATGTTTGAGAGAAATATTTGAGTTTGAATTCATGCAAACGGATCCGAATTGGTCTAACTTTTACTACGATATCAATTCAGACATTATCTCACTCTTGGACTTCGGCTCTAGTCGTGATTATAGTAAACAATTTGTAAACAAATATATGGATGTGATTCGAGCGGCTGCTGATCAGAACAGAGATCGAGTGATTGAGAGTTCGAGAAAAATCGGTTTTCTAACCGGATATGAAACCCCACTATTCGAGAGAACGCATACAAACGCTATAATGATTTTGGGCGAAGCTTTCGCTTCGGAAGGACTGTTCGATTTTGGGGATCAGAAGATGACTAAAAGAATACACGAATTAATGCCTATTTTACTCGAACACCGGTTGACTCCACCGCCAGAAGAGATCTATTCCCTTCACCGCAAGATATCCGGAGTTTTCCTTCTCTGCACTAAATTGAAGGCAAAAATCAATTGCAAACATATTTTTGAAGACATTTATTCGAAATTTAATTATTAATTCAATTTTTATAATTCAAATTATATAAATGTATTAATACAAGAAATTAAACTAAACTAAGCTTTGAATTGCATTGAATTGTCAAATATTTTTATGAAATTAGAATATAATAAAAATTTATTACTAAGGCAAGCTTTCCGTCTCATTTTCATCTCATTTGTGACGCAAAAGCTATTATTACAGATAAAAATGAAAATTTAAAAAATTCTATAAAAATATTTAATTTTCAGTTCAATTATTAATTGATCCAACTATCACTCGATAACAGAAATCTTACCACTAAATAGATCAATTAGTGGTGATTTGAAAACAATTGAAACAAACAGCTAGACATAATTATAACTTAATCTAATCTGAATGGGTATTCTTCGGATTTTCTTCACTCATTCCATCAAAATAAAAACTAAAACTAAAAACAAATTGTATTTTATATATTTGTTAGGTTTGTTGTAGTAATTAGTATTAAATTTTTTGAATAACTATTTACTAAATTATTTAAACTTACCGTACTGTAAGTAGTATAATCAGAAAAGCTCTGAATGCCAATTAGATGCAAATTTAACTGGACGTCTAATATGCCAATTTTTAGCCAAGATATAACCTATTCAAACAAGTTTTTACACTTTTCAAAGAGTTATGAATACTTAAATTTTAATATTTTATTTAATTAAAGTGTAAATTATTATTAATAGACATTTTTGTAATAACTTTAAAAATAAAGGCCAGAAATTTTGCTAATTAAACTAAACTAATAGTTTACAAATAATTAAATACAACTTTACCTGGAT
>JAQFXP010000072.1:0-51558 GCA_034693685.1 Belba bartosi | reverse complement strand
CAACGCAATGAGTTAACCAAGTTAATGTAGATACAGTACCTCGGTTTAGATGCCTGTGCCTGTGCCTGTGCCTGTGCCTGTGCTATGTCTATGCCTGTGCTGCTTACCTGTGTAGCTATGCTCTACCTATGCTGTGCCTCTACTGTTGCAATGCCTGCAGTGCCTGCGAAGTCGTAGTGCGGAATATATACTGTATTTACTGTAATCTCTATTCGAATAACTTGTTTAAAATTGACCTCAAATTCTTAAACTGCATTTAAATTAGTTTATTATTAATTCAAAATAAATTCTAAACACAATTGAATTTGAATTAATTTTTAGATTTATACTTAAATTCTTTAAGAATGTATATAAATATTAAACAAAAACTATTCGAAGTATATAAATATATGACTATTTCAGACAATTTCTCTGAAAAAAGTTAAATTTTAAATTTAAAAAAATTAAATAAAATTTTGTCTAATATTCTTACTTAACATAAAACTCAATTTAAAAAAAAACAAACTCAAGAATAGATTTATGTGCTTAGTGACCTAGGTCATTCAGAGTTTATTCTATATGTTTAAATATTAGAAAGCTCAATTTTATTTGTTTTTAAATATGACAGCAGAGTTATTTAAAATTATTACTTTATATTTATTTTTACCTTGTTTCAAATTGAAATTCTTTAAATATTAATGTATAAAAGTTTTTATGATAAATACGCAGTTTGACGGACAGATTGAGATTTAAAGAGTATATTATTGTATAATATTAGCCAAAAGGTAGCTTTCATTACATCTATTTGTGGCGTAAATGCATTTATTTGCCCAATAGATAAAGTCCAGCCTTCGAACGGTAATACGCAATGACAGCTTAGAGCCAATGTGTGTCTAAATCTGTATTTGAGCTGAAAAGTCAAGATTTTGACGCAAAAACTCTGATTATATAATATCGGAAACTGACGATTGAATTCATCAACTTTTTGCCTCAGGATTCCAATTGCAAACAGATTACACTTATTTTCATTACTAACAATATTTAAACATTTTATTTAATATTACTATAGATTAGTTAATAATAATCAAAAACAGCATATTGCTGACTTCTACCTGTTAGTATTTGCAATTAGTTTTTATATGCTTTTTTATTTATTTAAATAACTCAACATTTGAATTAAACTTGTTTGTTTAACTTCTATTAATATTTTGTTTATAATTTTGAAAATTAATAACATACCCTCTTGAAATTTTTACTGTAAAATTTTATTTTTAATTAAATGAGAATATTTCACATTTAGTAAACATTAATAATTTAATTTATTGGTTAAGAAAATTTTACTTTAATCTTTTTGTTACCGAAATTCATAAATCAAATTTGTAGTAATCAAATAATCTCTAATCCAGAAATAATGCATAAAAATATTTGGAAAACTATATAAGTTAGTACCTGCATTAAAATTTATTTGTTATTAATAATTTCTAATTTATAATAATTGTTGTTCTAACTATTTTCATTAACATTATAATTTATCAATGTAAGAAATCTTAATCCATAATCTCTAACACCTGAAATGAGAGTTTTAATGCAGACTGACTCATGTTGATTATCTTTCCAAATATTTTTCTAAATAAATTTTTATTTCTTATTAAGAGTTGAGAATTAGTTTTTTATTTTCAATTATTAAATACAGTATTAATAACATGCAACGTTAATAATTTACTAAACGATCCCCAATCCTTCAACTTAAAATAACAAAATTTTAATTTTAAAATAATTGAAATTATTACAAACTATTTAATACAAAATTCTTGAGTAGTATAT
This sequence comes from Belba bartosi, assembly GCA_034693685.1. Taxonomy (NCBI): domain Eukaryota; kingdom Metazoa; phylum Arthropoda; class Arachnida; order Sarcoptiformes; family Damaeidae; genus Belba; species Belba bartosi. The sequence continues at coordinate 49,755 of JAQFXP010000072.1, read as the reverse complement.
AATAAAAACATGCTATTTTAATAGCTTCTTTATTAGAATGCAATAACAGTTTAACTGTTTTATTTAACTTTTTTCTGTTTAAATTTCATTTTAATATACTTAATAACTAGAGACCACAAAACGTAGCAAAAATAATATGCGCGGCAAAAGTCGGGAGTATCATTCACATGAATAAAATTTTATTTTTAAAAAATTATTATTTTTTAATATACAAATGTATTTACAAACAATTGCAATTAAAAAATTTTGAACCATTTTTCACTATTGTAGAAACTAATAACCCAAACATAGAAAACATTAAACGCTTAATCACTAACACCTGTGATCAGATTATACGCATTCCACATCTTGTGATTAGATTAGCAATAGGATTTTGCACTTATTTTGTATTACTTTTATATATTTACATTAATTTATTTAGATAAAGTATATTTTAATGAAAATATTATTGGGTTGTTTGAAGTGACTGAATGTAATAATAATTGTTATTTAGATTTAAATTACAAGTTAAAACATTTTTAAGTGAAAATAAAAATGTTTTTATATGAAGTGACTGAATGCAAAAATAATTATTGTTTAAATTTTAATTTCTTGTATTAAAATTGGTATTTTTATATTCCCAACTTTTGTCTCGCATAGTACGTTTTGTAGTCTCTATTAATAACACTCCAGTTATCCCCGCTTAAGGGCAGCGCAAATAAGAGTAATCCCGCTTAACGACAAAAAATTTTCTTTGCACATTCTATAAATGCTCAATGTTAAATTGTCCAGATAAGAGCAATCCCGGTTAATGTCAGTAAATATTTTATGCACCGACACGTTGCCCTTATCCAGGACTAACTGTAGCATAAAAAATATTTATAAACACTTATTGGTAGAACTTTAATAATGTATTTTTATGGCTTGAATTTCGATAAAACTGTTATTTTTATTTCAACTGATTTTCTATTTTAAAAAATAAGTTTTAAAAATTAACTTTTGCTTAAAAACACTTTTTTGTACAGTTTTAAGCAAATAATAAAAAATAGAACAAAATTAAATAAAATTTCAATTAAATTCGTCAGTTTTTCCAGTTCAACATTCTTATAACGAGCTAAATTTTTTGCTGATTTAAAGATTTAATTTGAGAAAATTTAATTAAAATTTTATGCAATCGATAGAATTATTCCGTTGAGGCCCTCATCAGGAACTTTGAGGCAAAGCTATGCCGTTATGTTCGGAAAAATAGGTTAACAAATGACTTAATCCTTATTTCTTTCGCTGTTTTGAATGAAAGCGAATTTTATTTACGAAATAAGTTAAGAGTTAATCGATTTAATGTTTTGCTGATAAAGAATTTTAAACAGATTGAGGAGATCAGCCAAAACCCCCTGATTTTATAACTTGATATTTATTTCACTTAAAATCTTTTAAATTGATGTTAAATCCAGTTTAAATTCAGTTAAATTAACTAATCTTAATATAAATCTAATTTAAGCTTAGTTAAAAATCCATTCCTCAATTCCTGCCTAGGTTTTCAGCCAAGTTACCCCCGAAACCACTCCTCCGATCCTCTCCCCTGGATAGTCACCTTCTCAATCTCTGATTTAACATAAAATCTAACAAAACTTCAAAATAAACTAAACTAAAAAAGGAATAATAATTATAAGTAAAATAAGAGATTTAAAAAACCCAAGGGTCAAAAGAGGGATTTTTATAGGATAAAAAATTTGTCTAAAACCCAGGGTTGAGATCAAAGGTAACTTTGTAAAAATGCTTCAAATAAAAAATAAAATCATTTTTGCAATTCAACTAAATTTAATCTGGAATTAGTAAAAATTATTTAATTTTGAGTAAAAAATCTAAATATATGCAACTGGCAAGTTTCTAATAGAGTGCCTTGTCTCTTGCTAAAAGGGGGAAACTACTATTTTCCAAATTCGGGGATTTATAGCCGATCCCCTCCCGTTCAGAATGCCCGTTAAAAACAAGCCCGAAATAGAGGTTGAAATAAAAACTTTATTTAGATAATTGACACTAAACAGGTGTGAGTGAAGTAAAAGTGAAAATAGTTTTCAAAAATAAGTTTTTTAACATGAATTATATGTTTAACTATACTTTCGAATCGAAAAGTTTCGTTATATTTAAAGATCAATGATCTGAATAACACATACTTTCTTAACCTATAAATTCCATCCAAAAGATTTCATACATAGATATGAGAGAAAAATGAATAAAATGCCACAAAAACATGTAATCATAATAAGTATTCTCTAAAGAAAAAGAAGAAAAAAAAGTTTTTTCAAATAGAGAGTGGAATTCGATACAAAAATGTGATATCAAAGAGAGTATAACAATAAAAAAGTGAAATTACTTCATAAGTGGAAATAAGTTAATGACTGAATTCCACGGAAAAGTTTTACACAAAAAATTGGTTTTCGAAATATTTTTCGAATTCCAAAAATGTGTTCATATTTATAAATATAAATTATTAGTGGAAAACTTTCGTGTTATTTAATGCCAAACATAGTTTTACACCTTTTTTTCAAAAACCGAAACTCAAAAACTTATTTATGACTAGAATACCAAAGTCTGAATAATAAATATGTTTTTTGGCCGTAAATGTTAAGCTTGTTTGTTTAAGAATTTACTAATATTCAACCACTTATGCTGAGTACCAAAAAAATTCAGTCTATAATGAAAATGAATAAAACAGTAATAAAAATAATAAATTTTTCGATAATTAAAATTATGAGATAAGACACATTACGAAGAAAAAGAAAATATTTAGATGTTATTCGCGAAAATATAACCGAATAAACCATTAAATCTATCGCTTTAGTCAAATAATCGCATCAATAAATAAATTCAAATATAAAACAAATTTTATTCAAATTTCATACATCAATAAATTGAATTGAATTTCATCGCAAAACTCATTATTCTTTATATAAGACTTTAATGAAATATAAAACGACTGCAACTGAATACCAGTGCTGTCGCTGTCTATGATATGTACGGCTTATGCCAAACACTGACTGAACGCGTAAAGTATGTTATGTTGTCTTAGATTTGGCAAAAACCAAAAAACGGGTAATAAGTCTTATAATACAGGAATTGATAGGAATTGGATATCACACACACAGAGAGAAAGTGGGGGCACTGTTAGGGCACTGTTACCTACCGCAGAGTTTGCTTTCAACTGTCTTTTACCTTTAATAAAGAGAGAGCACCAGTAGAGAGAGGGCCGATAGAGCAGAGAATGAAGAGAAAACTAATCATAACAGCGATGGGGAAAACACATAATTTATTGCAAATGAAAAATAAATAAATATTGTGAATGAAAACGAATGAAAAATTATTTCTCTTTTCAATAGTTTATCTTAAGCTTAAAATTCAAATTATAACAAAAATTTTGGCCTTTTTTGCTGTTGTTTCGCTTACTTCTCAAATTTGTTTTATATTTAATTATTTTGCGTTTTTTTAAACACAATTACATTTAAAGTATTTAGAAATAGAATTATTTGATTAATGGAATATATTTTTAGTAACTTTTTAATTAGTTTTTTATATACCTTTTGCTTAAGCCTTGAATACAATCAAATACATCAATAAAAGTATCACAACTCCACTCAACATCAAAATTAATTTCAGTTTACGCGCACTTCTCATACTTTTTTCGGCTTTGCTTAGCGCCAGAACCCCCTCTTCTATCCGGTGCTGAACTGTATCGACATTATAGTCAATGCGGTCGAGAACTGAGCCCTGATTTATGACTAAAGTGTTAACATCATGAAATATTTGATTTAATTCAACTATCGATTTAACAATTGATGTCATCTCTTGGTCTCTGGCCTTCAGGTGCTCGCTATCAACCAATGGAATCGCAATCTGTTGCTGTCGTTGCAGTTGTGGTTGAGTTGGTCCCAAGTCTTGAAAAAACTGCAAATCGTCTCGACTTTCGTCGACAATGCTCTCACCGAAGAACGACCTATGGGTGCCGTTGACTGACGGCTTCGACTCCTCATCGATTGTAATCACAAACTGTTCGTCGATTTTGTCATTTTCTGAACATTTATTCAAATAATTCTTTTGACAAAATCTAAACTTTTGAGTCAAGTCCTGCACTTCTCTACACTGCCATTGAAACACATTTTTAATTATCTTTGAATTGGATCTCAATTCAGACAATCCTTGCATTCGAGTCAACAGTGAATGCAATCGATTAAATAATTTATTGATTTCCTGACACTTAAACTCAATTTCAATCTCAAAGCTCTGATTAGCGGCCGATTCGGTCTCATCACTGAATATAGAGGTCGACATCCGCTTCAGGTGTTCCCTCTGGATCTCATTCAACTGATCCACTAATTCAGACAAACAGACTATAAGACAACAATCATTCGTTGTATTAAATATCAAATTATATTCACATTTAGTATTGATTTTATTGCATTCGTAACGAAATTCGTCGACATTTGATACCCAATCCGGAACCGAAGTGTCCGAATGGCCACAACTGTTGGTCAGTTCGATGTCGTTCGCGTCATCGCTCTTATCATTGACTAAATTCACTCTTTCGTCGTCGTTGTCGAACTGGAGGACAATTCAAGACAATTAAGACATTCAATCGATTCGATTCAGAGCTAATCAATTGCTTACTTCTCTATAAAAGTATCTCTTTTTGGTCGCATTATTCCTCAGGAGTACAAACGTTTCCGTATGGCTTCTTCTGGCCATTCCTCTCAAGCATTTACTCAGATATTGATATTATTTATATTAAATCTATTTATCTATTAATCTATTAATTATTATTTGATATCGCTTTCCATTTAGTTATATATTTAATTCAAATTCAAGTTTTAAATCACTTTAAAGTTAATTGTCGTTTGTTTTGATTTATTTTTCAATTGATTTGTTTTGTAAACACAACATATGTTTGATTTTATACATAAATTACGTAACTTACTTTAAAGTTTTATTTTTTAAATTTAATATTATATTAAACACATTTAAATTAAAGTATAGTTTTTAAAATAATATTTATTTAATAATATCTAACAAAAATCTGACAATCATTTTATTGCAAGTTTAATTGTGATATGTATTAATGCCGGTAAAATTGATGCATTGATATTATCATCATATTATACAGTGCATTAATATAATATGCAGTAGTAAAATATACTGGCAAGTACAATTAAAAAGTTCATACAAAACTAAATTGTAGTAAAAAAGTTTCTTGTACATTATAATTATTTGTTTAATTACTGTTTGACTAACAAATTATTATAAATGAATAAACTTAATCCAAATATTAATGCAAGATTAACATTAATTATAATAATTGTTTATCCCTTATAAATTTTATATTAAAATTAGAAATATATAGCATTTGTCGAACAACATATCTAATTAAGGGTTAAATTTCAGACCCCCTTCATCAGCGACTTTAGCAGTATGTTCACCAACTCTAGCTGGTCACACTTTTGTTAGTGATCTCTCGGAAATTTTGTATAACTTATATTTTAAATTAAATAATTAAATGTATTGTGCAACTCAAAACCACCGTTAATATCAACAAATACATCCTTGCTCATATTTACTTCAAACAAAGCTACTGAAGATTTTCAACTTAATTGTGACCAGCTAGAGTTGGTAAACAGCACTGCTAGAGTCGCTGATGAAGGGGGTCTGAAATTTAGCCTTTAAAAAATTAAATTTTAATTCTATATATCTTACAAGCGCAAATTAACCATCCAGATGATAATTATTTAACATTATTTATAGTTTCAAAGCGCATAAGCATTATATAGCAAGGTTTCATTCCTATAACTAGTTATAATTTGCGCTTTAAAACTATAAATAGTGTTTAATACTGGTTATCTGGATGGTCAATTTGCGCTTGTAAGCCATATATCGTTTGACAAATGCAATATATCTGTTACAAATAAGTTGTATAAAGAATAAAATATTTTCATTAAATATGTTTAATTACATAAATCAATCCGACTTAACAAACTCAAACAAAATGAAAAATCTAAAATTAGAAACTTTAAAATATTTTGACATATTTTTTTACTTATTTAAAAGTATTTAATATAAAAGTGTTAAAACTTTCCCATTAATTACATATTGATTTATATATTAGTTACTAGATTATATAAATATTTTTAAATGTTAAAATTTTCAATTGTTTAAATAATTTATATATTTTAAAGATAAAGTCAGATAAATTATCTGAGATAATAAATAGCAAATTAATGTCAAGACTTCAAACAATGAGTTTTTTGAAGTTGTTATCCAAATAAAAATTATGTGCGAAATAAACGATTGACAAAAATGAAAAGTCATGTTCACACAGTTTGTTTCGGCAATACTCTATGTTTGTACTTTGTATTGATTTTTGTTTATTATTTAAAATAATATTTTTAAAAAGTGAAAAGTTGAATCAAAATAAAAGTAAATTATTTTTATTGTTATTTAATTATTCACTTTTTTTAATATTATAAATAAATAACATAAGAATTCTAATGTTTTTAATTAAAATGTTTATATTTACAAAAAAAATTGATTATTATCATTGATTAAGCACAATAAAACATCAAATCTTTTATTGCTTTTGTTGTTGTTTTGTTGTAGTTTTGTTGTTCTGGTTTATTTTTTAAAACAAAATATGATTAATTTTTAATTCTTATAATTATGTTATTTAATTTTAAAATTTATTGCATTTTTATAAAATTTAATAAGTTTTAAATTTGTTTAATTAAAATTTACCGTTAATTTTTAAAACTATAAATAATTTGTTATATGTACAATTGTTTAATAAGATATTTTATTGCATTCAAATTAATCAAATTTGTTTCATATTTACTTTGTATAAAACAAAATATTTTCAGTTTAATAATTTTTAACAACTCAGTTTTTTCTCTTATTTTCAATTTTCATTATTTAACAAAAATAGTTAAGTAATAAAAACATTTTTAAAGAAAAGTTAGCCTCAAGTCTGTTGAAGGTCTAAGCGTTTAAATTAATTTGAAAGCAATCTTTACATTCAATTTGGATTATATTAATGTAATTATAAGTAATATCGATAAGACTATGTCTGGAATTTATGTAAAACATTGATTATTGCTTAAGTTTGAACTTGAATTTATTAAAATAAATCTCAACTTTTGGGAACATCGCATGAAATTCGTGATTATGTTAACGGAATAAAAAAACAAATTCATATAAACTTATTATGAGTTCATTTGGTGAAAGTTTTTGAAACATACGATTAATCAGGGTTAGTCAGGGGGTGGAGGGGTTAGTCAAAATATTATTTGAAATTTTGACAATTTCTTTGTTATGTCGGCAAGCTTTTTTAAAATTGGGATTTGATTCAGTTTAAATTCAGCAAGTTTAGATTAAATTGTTATTTTTAAAATTGATTTTTTGGATAAATTAATAAATTACCTAAAAATAATAATTTGTAGACAAGAGTAATCTCTTGGTTAAATATCAAGTACTTTACCACTCAAATTAAAAAATTAAAATTAACGTTACAAGTTGTAATTTACAACCAAAAACATTTCAACAACCACAATTAGCAAAGATCAGATATGTTTCAGAATACAAAATATTTGTAACTTATTTTTACTGTTGAGTCAACATATACAGTATATAAAAGGCATATATACAAGGTCAACCTTAGCTCATTGCAGATACACTGTTTCTGTATGCTTAATTAACAGTTAATATGTTAAACAACGCTTTAAACTGTGAAAAATATCTTATCTACGAGAATTAGTATTTGGAAATCTGAATAAATTGTCTTAAATTTGTAAATTAACTTACATTAGTAAAAATTGTTAATATTTTAGAAATTAGCAGGCATAGAAACGTTCAAGTTTTTGGGCTACTTGTATAATATTGCAAAATAATAAAGATTGTTAGCGCAAAGTTTTAATTGTTTCTGCTTATGGAAATTAGTAATTACTAAAACAATAGAAGTGCTGTATTAACAAACGTTAACTTTTAAGCTTGAATTAAATTGTAATCGCATTAAATGAGTTGGTCACTTAAAACGACATTATTGAATTTCAAAGTGTTCAGAGTTGAATGTCAAAGTTCAAAAGTGTTGAATATTGATCACTGATCGATCAATATGCATTAATCAGGAATCAGATATCAACCAAAAATCTTTCCTGATTTTGAAAATTTGGATTTACCCCCCCCCCCCATAGCATTTGATCCGCGAAAAAATACCCCCCTCTCGAAGGCGACCGGCTAATTTTTTGGTTTTTTCGGCCAAAATTAGGACATTTTCCCTAAATTGATTTAATGTGTTGAATAAAATTTAACAAACTCTGACAAAACATCTTTGTATGATATACTGTGTTTCTAACAATTAATTCATTTTTGTAACAAAACTCAAAGTCATGTTCACATAGTTTAGTTGAAAACGAAAAATAGAGAATATTTTGAACTTTCGATTAGTACTGAAATCATTTTGATTGATGAGTTGGCTCTTTCTTAACGCTTATAATAATTGACTCAACTCTAAGATTAAGACTAAATCAAAAATTAATAATTCAATAAACCATTAATCCATTAATCAATTACTGACTACAGCAGTGATTGATTGCATTAATACTGATTTCTAATAATTGCGACTAATCTCCAAATGAGTGAATACATTGAACACTATATTTGTGATCATTGCAACTAAATTGTATTAATAGTGAAATTAATAATTAGAAAAGTGTTTAATTATTTAGTTATCAATTATTTAAGAATATATTAAACCGAAGATAATGTCCGAATCGGAACAGATTTTGATTTTATACCCAAAAGAAGAGCTGCATTTCAAGGGTTCGTTCGATGAAGTAATGATGGCTTACATAAAGATAACTAATTCGAGCGATCGTCAGATATGCTTCAAAGTGAAGACAACTGATGCGGATTGGTATTGCGTTTGGCCTAACAAAGGCCTGTTAGAGCCGTTGAGCACCACTTATATAGCGGTTCTCTTGGAATCAATTGACTTAAACCGTTTGAGCGAAGGCACAAAACATTTGTTTGTCATACAGACTATGTTCGCACCGGAGGGTCAATTCGATTTGGATGAGCTCTGGAAAGAAGCGGATCCGCAATCAATTATGAAATCGAAACTGAACTGTGTGTTCGACATAACCAACCATTTGGATGAGAAGACTGGTCGGTCGAGTTTGGCCGAAGACAACAATCCGGTCAACCCTTATAATGTCGAAGAAGCGAATAATGAGTGGAATGTTATACAGGAGTTGTTGGCCGAGAATAAGCACCTAAAACAAGAATTGCTATCTATTCGATCGGAAGGCCTAATGCCGAAGGAAGAGCTGCCGAAGAATGTGAACAATAATTTGATTTTTGAAGAAGAGTCGAGTATTTTGTCGTATATACTGAAATTGAAGCCAAACCCAGACTACGAACTCACTTCAGGACAGTTTGGATTCGCAATAGTTTTGGTAATCGTTGGCGTAATCATTGGTAAAGTTTTTATTTAGTTTTAATGCTTTTTCTATTGAATATTTGTTAAGTTTTTAAGTCTAAACTCAATTAACTCTCGATTTTTAAATATCGAAACTTTAACTCAAAATTAAAAACTTTTTAACTGAAAAATTATAAAATATTTATCAATTAATAAATTGCATATCAGCTGAAAAAATAATTTAATTAGTTTTTAATGCATTTTATTTCGAGTAATCGTATAAATAAATAAATTTCAAAACAGAAAAACAAAATATTTTTAGTATAAATAAAATTAACAAATATTTTAAAATAAAATATCAAAAATTTCTGCTTTTTATTTCAAACCTTAATATTTGTGATCTTATTCTCATCAGTAAAAGCTCTGTTGGTATATCCAAAAGAGTTTTTGGATTTTTGATTATTGTAATCAACCCATTGTTGAAATATTTTTGGATTTATTGGCCCCCAGTCTGATGCGGGTCTGAACGCCACAACAATTTTCTAAAACAAATCGAAAATTTTAAAGAAAATAAAATTTTTCGTTTAATTTATTTGTGATATTAATTTGAAATTGTCTGGAATTTATGTTAAATACAAATTATTGCTTTAGAAAAAGTTTGCAATTTATTGAAATGCGTTTGAATTTTTAGGAGCATATCATGAAAATTCGTGATAATAGTTAGCAAAAAATAATAAATTGATATAAACGTACAGTAATAAACTTATATAAGTTTGTTTAGAGAAAAAAACATCAAACTATGCAATAAATTAATTGAGAAAAAAATGAAAAATTGTGAAATTATTTGAAAAATTTAATATACGATAATTGTAAAGCAGTTAATAAATAGTAAATACCTCTTTTAAACCGCCCTTTTGTCGCGCTATGTGTATACAAATCCAAATTGGAATTTGAATCACTGCTATCACAGCTAATTATAATACAATTTAAACAAATTTATTTAGTAGTAAAATAAATTTAGTTAATATATAACTACAATATAGTGTATTCAACAATTACATACCTAATGCCCATCCAATACCCTTGCCCCAAGCTGGAATTCCAGCCTCATCTTCAGCGCCTTCAAGGCTTCTCTGAATGATAGTTACGTTTCCATATATGAAAATAACCTAATTTTTAACAAACATTTCATTTGTCTTTCAATTAATTCTAACAATAATCAAAAATTTAAATAAAATTCAATACAATGAGCGCCACAGGAGTTGCAAACCCCCAAGTTACTTTCCAGAATATGCCAACGCCTTTGTTTAGCATAAACTTGATATCAGAGCAGAACCTTCTGAGACCATAGATCCAAAAGACTGCCACTGTTTGACAGATACCATAAAAGAAAATAGAGATTCCGACTCCATATTTGTCCAGAAGAACGAATATATAAGATCCAGCCTATCGAGCAAATAGACAAACAGACAAATAGTTAAGTTATTGAATAAATTTGCATTAATTTCTATGCAATACAATCATTCATATTCTCTCTAAAGACTTTTCAAATCATTTGATTTTCATAATAGCTTTCATTGCTTTTAAATTTAAATGTCGGCTGTTTTCAAAAAAGTATTTAAAGACATAATTATTTTCTTTATTATAACATAATTTAAATAACAATTATTTTTGAATTTGCATATGAATTGACTGATTTGCGCAAAAATTTCAATTAAAAGTGAAATTTAATGAATACATACATCTGTAGTGAGAGGTAGACCCAGAATACAGAACGCAATGCAGACAATGAGTGCAAGAATTTCCTTTTTCTTGTAAAGTGAAGTGTATTCGTCTTTAATTACTGTCAGAATTGTCTCGACCTGTGCTACAGAACTGCCGATTCCAAGAGTGAAGAGCATAATAAAAAACAGAACTGCCCAGAGCTGAGGAATCACATCTATTTTAGTTAAAGCTTCCGGATATACAACAAATGCTAATCCCAGTCCTTATAATCAAAGTATTAATATTATTACACTTTTATTGGATTAGCTGGACTAAACCAACCTCCCTCAACAACATCTTCTATATCTCTTCCAGTTGTTGTAGACAAGTGTCCTAAAACTGAAAATATAACACAACCGGCCAATAGACTGGTGAATGTGTCCAAAACGGCTATAATAATGGCGTCGCTTTAGTAAAAGTTAATTTCAAAATTAATTTTAAGATTAAATAAATTAGAAATATATAAATACCGATAAACGTTGTTATAAAAGTCGTTATAACTCGAAAACATAACCAGATTTCCAAAACAGACGGCCAGAGAGAAGAATGACTGTTCGACTGCGTTATACCACACAATCGGTTCCAATAGTTTAGACCATTTGGGTATAAAAAAGAATTTAATTCCATTTAAAGCTCCTTCGGTGCTTAGGGAGACGCCTAACAGGGCTATGAGCACTGTATACGGAAAGATCGCCGTAAAGTATGCGACCTATCAGTCAATTAAACGCTTTTCAGTATTTTTATTATATTATTATTTTCCAATTCAATGGCACTCAGCCTATCATACCTTTCCTAAAGAACTGACACCTTTAATGATTGACAGATAGACCAAAACCCAAGAGCCCAACAGACAAAGAACTAACTTCCAACTCATCCAATTCACGTCATCCAAACCTTTTGATTTGCGCAAAACATGATATCTATTGAAGAATAATAATATAACAATTAATGATAATTTCAATTAAGTTTAATTAAAAACTAAACTGACTGCCAGTATAGCTCCGAATATGTCTTATTGATATACGGGTCGTCAATATCGCTTAAAACTATAACATCTTCAGCAGAACTTGCAGTTGTAGTAATCGGTTGATTAGTACTGTTAGGGCATTGACCGGTTGGATACCATTCCGGATCGCATACACTCCAAGGCAATGGGTTAGAGAATGAAGAGAATAGATAATAGAGTGTTAACGCCATTAAGTAATTGTAGAATATTATCAAATAAGATTGGCTAAGCATTTGTGCGAAACCAATGCCTGTCAGATCATTAGATTAAATACTGTAAGCAATTAAATATAAACTGTATTTGCATTAAATGACGACCTTTAAGTGCAGGAACACATTTCCAGACTTTGATGGGTCCTCTGCCACTAAACTGACCCAACACTAACTCCATGTAATACATCGGCCGACCGATGATAAACAGTAACAAAAGATATGGTATAAGAAATGCGCCTAAAAATAAGTTTATAAAAAAGTTTAAGATATAAAAAATAGATTTAAAAATAATTTATAAAACTCACCTCCACCATTTGAATAAGCTGTTTAATATGTAAACGCAACAAAGTTAATTTTAATAAATTTAATATTTGACCAACATAATTATTTCAAATTAATTAAACAGACCTACGTAAGGAAATCTCCAGACCTTTAACAAGAAATTGAGTAATAAATTAATAATTTTCCGATTTGTCTATACATTAAGTCTAATTAGCCGTAAATTACTGTACATTTCCTAAGCCGACGGACATAGAAATACACGAAAGCAAGAATTCAATGCCTTTAGACCACTGTCCGCGTCCCTCAACCGGACCTTCTTTGGGCTTCTCTTGAGTCGCTTTTCCATTCATTTCAATCTATTTTCAAATCAAAAGATTAATTTCAATAAAATTAATGTCAATGACTTTGAACACTCTTGAATACTATCAATAACTTACCGGTACTACCGATAATTAAAACCAATATTAATTTTTTTTCAATTAAAATATTTCTAGTAACTTATAATTATGTAATTTATATGTTTGAGTAATAAAACTCTTTTACAATAATTAGCTTTAATAGTTGTAATGATTATAATAAAATAATTATAGAGCATTAAAAGCAAATATAATTTAGAGCAAATTTTTCGCTAATCATTTAATTATTATAAAGCAATTTTAAACTTACAAATTGGCAAAAATTTTGATTAAATAAAGCTATTTACAACATTCCCGGAAAACTTATACAAACTAATAATGTAATATATACAAAGTTAAATACAAATAAAAAGCTTATATTTATATTTACAGTTATAATTTGCAAAGTTCATTTGAATTTTATACGAAAGTGCCATACAAAATCAAAATTAGTTAAATTATATTCTGGGCAAAGTGACGGCACTTTTTCTAATTTCAAACTGATGTCACTTTTTTTTAACTTAAATTTATATTAAAGTTTAATAATAAATTTAGTTACGATATCTAAAAATTTGACTTTCGATATCAACTTTATTTTATCAAATTTAATTTAAAAGTATATACTGCACTAATGTTTAAAAATATTACAGTAAATTAAATAAAATTAGCTAGTTACTTAAAATGTACAGTCAGTTTTTTCTAAAAGTGGTCCAAAAATATTACTACTTTTTAAAACAATTTATCTGCAATGATATAATCTAATTATAATCTAAGTATTTTCTAATTATTCAATACTTATTCAATACAATTCCAATGTTTAAAATAAAATAAGCATTAACTTATTGATTCACATTAGTAATTTACCGCTAACTGCTAACTAATTATTATTGTTAACTGAACAGTTTCGGAACACAATCTGCATTTTTCCCATCAATTTGTCTTTTTTAAAATTGAATTTAAGACATAAAATGACTTAAATTTGACAATTTGTGAGCACTTAATTGGACAGTATGTGCATTGTGAGGGAGGGATTAGGGGAGGGATTTTCCCCAACATTTTGGCCAAAAACCTAGGGGGGATCAGGGGAGGGATTTTTCCAAAAACGCTCAAAAAACCTATATATTTACGATAAAATTTTGCTTAATTTAACTAGATTTAAACTAAATTTAGTAAATTTAACTGGATTTAAACTAAATTTAGTAAATTTAACTGGATTTAAACCGGATTTAGCACCAATTTAAAAAAATTTGCCGGCCGCCGAAAGCGAGGGGTTATTTTTTCTTGTACCAAATGCGAGAGGAGGATAAATGCCAATTTTCAAAATTAGGGTGGGGTGAATTTTGCCTGAACCTGCCAGGCATTGGCCAGGAGTTGCATAAATGATAGAGAGGATAGTTAGCAACATGTTTATTTTATATTAAACTTAAAACAAATTGCACATAAATTAATATAACTTTTAATTTCGGATATTAGATTCAGCTTGTCACAGTTAGTAATAATAACACTGGAGTTAGCGATTAATTACTATTAGTATTTTTTTATACAACTTGCAAATATTTTTTACTTAAATAGATTAGATGTATTTTTAATAAATATAAAATTAAAATATAATATTGTGTAAAAATATATATATACTTACTTCTTGTGATTCGGTGTTTTTTCCCAACATGTTAATGTTTTTCAATAATACTGTATCTTTACTTCATTTACTTTCACAAACTTTTTAAATCTGAAAACTCTTATTTTCAGCTGATTTTTCAGTTAAGGTCAACACAAAAGTGAATAAAAAAGGAATTTTAAAGATTTGTTGTTTGTTTGTCACATAACTGATAACTGATTGCTTTTGAGAGAATTAGAGAGATATTGAAGGCTTACTGTTCAAGGAATACAGGGATTAAACAGAACTTTCGGATTGAAATTCAAATTTCTTGTTATATAAGTATAGTATAAATGATGTTATTTTGATAATCAATTGAATAATTTTTGAAATAAATAACAAAAACAGAAAAATATTTTCAACAAATCTCTAACAAACTTGAAACTGAATTTATATAGTTTGATGAATTTAAAGGACAATTGTTCGCAACTAATCGCAACTAAAAACATATATCTAAATCATAAGTAATAAAACAAATTTCATCGATAAAAATCACGAGCTATCATAAAATTATTAATATATTAATGACAAAGTTTGTTTTTTATTATACCTTGATATAAAATGTAAATGTTTTATAATATCACAATAATTAAAACTGAAACACAAACCAAAGTTCTAATTTAATTTTGTTATGAAAGTCATAAAACTTAACTGTAACATATTTTAAATACGTGATATAGAAATGCGATAAAAATCTTAGAATTTTTTAAATATAAAACTTATAAAAGTATCGAAACTCATCAGATATGTAGAGCTATAATGGATTAGCTTTTAAATCGTTTATCATTTGAAGTGAAAAACTGTTTAAATAGTTTGGTATCGAATTAAGATTCAAAAAAGAATTCTTTTCATTTGAATAGGAATTATAAGTTTATACTAATTTATATTATAAGTTAAGTTACACTTAATGATGGCCTTCATTAGAGTTTGGTTAGGAATTCGATCCCAGAGCGGGTCCTCCCATCAGGAATGGTCTAAAATTAAAGGCAAACCACTCTAAGTGCTGGAGGCCTGCGAATTACTATTTGGGTTGATCTAGGTTAAACTTATAGCATTACAATACAGTTGTGATGATTCCTTTGTGGCAATAATTATCTGTAATTAGTTTAATAATAGTTCGGTTTCTCATTGACGTTAAACTTCACTCTCTTTTACGTAAATTTACCGCAAATTTCAAACATTACAGATATTGTCTGCAAATAATGCTAATAAATACAATACTCAATACTATAAATATTTGCACTTATACTGTAGATAGATTTTTATTTCCATAGAATAATTTAAAGTTTTTATAGTTTTATCAGTTCCTTGGCCTCAAATGTGTTCTCTGTTTTTAACAGAATTGCATAAATTAATTATTTAACTCTTCTTTTTTTTATTCAAATCATTTGCATTCAATTAATAAATTTATTTCAATAAAAACAAATTTATATTTTTGTGATTTTTAGTCAAAAGAATAATTAAGTTTAATAATAAAGGCCCAAAAATGCGCCCAATTGTCAACATAAAAAACTATTAATATATAATTAAATTTAGTTATTATTGTTTTGCAATATTTGTCTGAAATAATAAAATAAATTTTGTGAATATTTAGGTTTCAATAGTAGGAGTTTCGAGAAATTATTTTAAAAATAAAATTTTTTAATTTAAATATCACAACTTGTATTGAAACGATTTAATTGTATTCATTAATTCAAACACTGATTGCAATAAAATGAATAAAAATAATTTAATTAATTTATTTTCTTAAATTAAACATAAATTTTAATTAAATTAATTTCGTATAAATATTAATAAAATAATAATAGAAAATTTTTTTATTACAATAATACAATAAAATTTTTATAAAAATCTAAAAATCTATAGTTTAATGTTGTAACTGTAAAATATATAGTATTTTTGTTAACTAAGTTATCATGATACTATATCCGTTATTATATTGTATTAATATAAATAAGTTTATTTATTAGAATATTTGGGTTTTTTGAACTAATTTGGAAATTCTTTTAGTCTTAACTAAATAAAATTTTGATTACATTTATCTAAATTACTTGTATTAGTATTATATTTACGTTTACTTAAGCATAATCATTAAATAAATGTTGTCTTATGTTTAAAAGTTCTAATTATTGTCAATAAGTTATTGTTGTAAATAGCTCTGTAAATATTTATAGATTAATATATTTAATATAAACTTTCAACTTAACAAATTTCATATTAGTTTTAAGAATCATCTCAAAACAGTTACAAATTCAACAAAAATGTCAATATCTATGTACAGCATTATGATATTAAGCTAAATATCAAATATTTATATTAACATGTATAATTAGATTTAAAACCAAATTAAGATATTCTGGCATTAAATCATCTTTTTAAACATTAATACTTCGACGAAATAACTTAATTGGCATTTTTTTCTAATTTTAAACCTATTTCAGTCTTTTAACTTGTTTTTTACTTTTATAAATAATCTAGTTACAAAACATTTAAAATTTTGAAATTTGAACTATGTACAATAATAACAGAAAATTAAACATTAATCTATAGAAACTAATAATTTTTCAATTATTGTAATATAAAAATTAGAACAAATATTAATAAAAACAAATTTTTATTAAACATTTAACTTGTTACAAATAATTCTTTTCAAACTAAACAGATAAAGTTTTGAGTAAACTGTGAATTAATTTTAAGTTAAGATATACTCATGTGCGTTTAATGCTACTTTGCCCGAATTTTGCCCGAAATAAAAAGTTACTGGTTATGTATAATTCAAATAAAATAAAAATTTAGAAATATATAAATGACATCAATTTAAAATTAGAAAAATATCGATAACTTCGCCAAGTTAGTAAAATGACTAATTTGATTAAAATTTGATTTATTTCTTGTCTAAACAATTAATAGCTTTTTGTATAATAATAATGAGTTTTAAATCTAATACTGCAAACGATTTATAATATTTTTAAGATTTAGTTTAAAATGTTATAAATCTTCAAAAATGAAAAAACCATTTAAAAAAATGAAATAAAATTTAAATCAAAACTTATTTCAAAAATTGTCTCAAAAGTGAAAACAAAATCAAAGAAATAATTTCAAGAAATGAATACCACTTTCGATACCAATTCCAATAAAAGAACGAATAAAATGAGATAAAAGACACATTTAATACATTTAATATATCAAAAATTAGTATTATTTTTACCCATTTATTAAATAATTTCAAAAAGTTTAATACAATAACAAATTTCGACAAATTATTAAAAAACAAATTATTTTCTTCTTTGGGTAAACGAAAAACTGTCTGAAGAGCCGAAAGCGTTTGGATTCGAATTGAAAGCAAATCCCGAACCGAATGGAGAAGTGTTTTGCTGTTGTTGTGGCGGTTGGGCAGCACTCGAGGCAAGTGCTCCGAAACTCAGACCACTGTTAGCCTGATTTGCAAATCTATAATACAAACAAATATTAAATTAAATAATAAAGTTATAGTCAGTTACATACCCAGTGCTCGCACCGAAAGCACCAGTAGATTGAGCGCCAAATGCTGACGAACCCATTGAGCCGAGAGGAGGAGCGCCGCCAAAAGTAGGTGCGCTTCCAAAGGCAGAGCTACTAAAAGCGGGGGAACCGCCAAAAGCCGACTGTTGGGCCCCTCCAAACAGTGGCGATCCCCCAAAGACTGGGGTCTGTGTTTGGGTTGGACTTTGTTGAGCACCCGATTGAAAAGCGGCAAAACCTGTTTGCGCTACTCCCGAACCGCTGGTGAAACTGCCGCCAAATCCAACCCCAGACGAAGACTTGACATTAAAGGGTGACGTTTGAGAGGTTGGAGTGAACTGAGGGCTTGTCTGCAGAGGAGGACTCGAAAAGCTTCCGCCGAAAGCATTCTTTTGTGCGTTTTCAGGGTTAGGCTGACCTCCCAGTCCACAAAACGACATATTGTTTAGAGAAGAAGTTTGCTGACCGAATGTTAAAGGGCCAGCACTGGCAGTAGTCGACACATTGGTCACTCCAGCCGTTTGATTGGAAGCGCCAAAACCAGTAGATCCGCCAAAAGACAATCCCTGTCCAAACGCAGGCGCCGGTGCCGGTGCGCTCGCAGTAGAGGATATGTTACCAAAACTGAATGAATTGGACGCAAACGGCGTTTGACCGAAACCAGACGAACCAAAAGGCGATACTATTTTATCGCTCTTTTGTTCGGTTTGTTGAGCATTCGCTTCATTCGATTGTTTATCAGTTATTGTAGTATTAGCTGTCGATTGAGTCGTAGATTGTTCTACAGATGAAGAAGTGGTTTGCAGAGGAATAGGTGCAGAAGTGACAGATGAAGAGGTAGTGTTTGACGTTATAAGAGATGATAAAAGTGATGTCGAATCGCCCTTTTCGCTCAACAATGAGCTGTTGACCTCTTTTTGATCACTTGTTTTGGTCGAAAGGGTTGCCTTCAGTATAGAAAACGGTTGAGAAGAGTCAGCTTCGTTGACAACAACTGCACTATTGGTTTCAACTTTTGGCTCATCTTTTGGAACAGACTTTTGTGGAGTTGTCGGCGGACTTATGTCTTCATATTTAGGTAACGACTCTTTAGTTTTCGGTTCATTTTCCAAATTCGAATCTGCGCTCAAATTAAGACTAAAACCAGTGTTCGGTTGACTCAAACTGAATGAGAGTTTAGGCGACGAACTGTCGGCCAAAGTATTTCCTCCAAACCCTCTAAACGAAGAGAACGGACTGTTTGTACTTCCAATCGTGTCGTTAGTTTCGGATAATTCCGAAATTGTGTCTAATTTGAAACTATCGTCTGTTTTGGTTTCGATCGGATTTATAATTGTTATGTTTCCGAAGCTAACAGTTTTCGACACAAAATGATTTTCAGCCGAAGTTTCGCTCTTTTTAATCGATTCGATATCGGGTTTCGGTTTAGTTGTGACGGCAGTCGCAGTCACTTGTGTCAGTGGCTGTGGTTTTGGAGTTAGAACTGAAAGCGCAGGAATTGGACTCGATTTTTGAGCTGTGACTGGAATTGCATTCAAACTAAATGACAACGGCTTCGATGCAAGAGTTTGAAAGAGTTCCGTAGGTTTTGTGGCTATAGTTTTGGGAAAATCACTAAACGATTGAGTGTTTGAGTTGTCTTTCAATAACATAGAAAGTGGTGTTAACTTTGGCTCCAATTTCTGAGTTGGGATTGCCTTCTCTTTCGGTGTTTTCTCAACCGGTTTAGTGAGACTAACAACAGTTGGAGTAATACTCACTTTATTATCAATCGATCGAATGGTTGTATGCGGTCTCTCATCAGTAGTTTTGGTCAAAACTGTTGATTCGGTTTTTGTTTGACTCAAACGATTCGATTCAATAGTTTTTTGTTTTTCTTTCAGTTTTTCGATCGCAGATATAAAATGAGACGAATTATCGACGGATCGCCTGACCGGCACTCGGGTTCGACTTTCGAAAAAATTTCTTAAATTTGTTTTTTTCTCATTTGAAATCGACTTCAGCTTAAAGACTCTATCGGTTGTTATCTCATTTGGAATGTCTTTAATCGAACTCTTACTCAAAGTTTGTGACAATTTTTCCATAACTTTTTGATTCGAATTCTCGTTTGTTTGCGATTTAGATAAATTGTTCTTTGATTTAGACCTTAATGGCGAAGACAAACCTTCGAAAGCATCTAATTTTAATTTCAAAACATTAATAACTCTTAGATTATTAGCCAATGCTCTGTAGATAAGCTCTAAACTAGTATTCGATTGAATACGATTCGGTTGTTTAGTTTTCAGAGCTTTTCTCTTTTCCAACCATTCCTGCCATTCCTGTTCGAACTTTGAGTCCAATTCTCTCAATTGTATTTCAATATATTCGTTAAGATTATGTATTTCTTGCATTCGTCGGCCAGTGATGGGGTCGAGAGCTCTTTGTTTGAGTAGATATCGGTATTTTGGGTCGACGTTCCGGTCCATTATCGACTTGGCCTCCTCTACCAGCGAAAACGACTCAATTAGACTCGACTGCAATGTTGTCGTGTCCTTCGAACAGTTTTTGAAGTTGTCTTTAATCTCTTTAAGCACTTCATCTACAAGTCTAGTGTCGACCTTAAGTCGCATTCTTTCGTCTTTTTCTCCAATTTTTACTTTTATTTGCGAATACTTTCTCTTCGTTTCGTCCATTAGTTTATTGAATTCAATTATTTGTTCTTTAATTGCATTCAAATATAAATCGTTGGCCGAAGTCGATGACTCTTCGCTTGTTTTTCGCCGAATCGGTTGGCTTTCGGTTGACTTTAATTCACTGCTTATTGTTTGAGGAACTGATGGTTGAGTTACTATCGATTCAATGCTAGTTATTGGTGTCATTAGTTTGGTTTCAGGTTTTGGTATAAATCTCTGTTCAGTTGCAGTCAAACCCATCACTGGAGTCAAAGGACTGCCAAACGATGCAATACCTCCTTTTGGAATGACTTTATTTTGTGGCCCCGGATGTGATGATAGTATAGGAGTGCTCGTCATTGGCTTGTTTTGGGGTAAAGGTGAGGCAACAACTGGTGGTTTGGCTAAATTAATCGGCGCCGACAACTGCAGTCGACCGGTTCTATCAATTATAAGATATGGCACAAGAATTCCGGACGAGTTATAAACTAAAAGAACCGGACAATTGACGCCTCCATAGGTCTCATTTACATTGATTTTATAGAGATTTTGGGTTCCCTTAGAGATCGCAATTCCTCTCAAATACGTGTCGTTCCCATCGGCACTCATCGGCAAATCAATCCGAGAACTGTCTTCTAATATCCATTGACACCAATTGTCAAGAACTGCAATGTCTTTATCGGAATCACATCCAATAACAATGACTTCAGACGCCATAGAAGTCGAACAAAGAATAATATTTTCGAATTGCAATAAATTGATTCGATATAAACCATTTAATTCAAAATTGTCTAAACAAACGGCTCCGAAGTCTACAAATTGTGGCGAACTCTTTGAAGGCGTTGACACCAGAACAATATGACTGTCCTTTTCGGTTTCGGACACGTCTTTACTGATGCCAATGACGAACAGTGACGACACAATCCATTTGATGGACAACACGTTGTGACCACAAAACTGATCGGTCAAAGCAGTCCTCTTTACTTCTTGTAGTTGTTGTCCAGCAATCAGTTTGTATTGACTGAAGAACCCGTGTTTGTGTCCGACGACCAGTTGTTTGCCTTTTGGAGACCAACACAAAGACATTGCGTTATTGGCCGAAGGAATGTGCGATAGGATTGTCGACGTCTTTGAGTTCGAATCGCCGATTGATATAATGAAAAGCGATCCGTCGGTCAGACAACAGCCGAACTGATTGTCGGCCAACTCCGGGTGCCATACGATGTCCGACACGACTCCACAACTGTTTATTAGATTTATACGACTGTAATGAGTGCTCTAATCAAAACAAAATAATAATTAATATATACTTAAAACTAAACATTATATACAATCAAAACCTGATTTGTATTCCTATAAACAGCGTTCAAATCGAAGAACACTATAAACGGCGACTGACCGTCGGTTCCACAAACGGCTAATTTAGTTCCGAATCCTTTTCCCGAAACCGATATATATTGCGTTCGATAGTTGAGTTCAATCGCAAAGTGTTGGAACTGATCGCTGGTCTCATTCAGAATCGATTTATTCCATTCAAAACACAATAAACTATTCAATTGAATGACAACTAAATTGTTGTCATTTGCGACGAAAACCATTTGTTGATTATTATCGACACAAATACTATTCAAACCATTGTTTCCAACGCTTGAAATCAAATACTTTTTCAATTCAAGAAATTTCAGATTCTATTCATCAAAAATATAGAAAATTATATTTAATTAAAACTTAAAATTAAATGCAATTCAAAAAATCAATTTCAAAAATACAAACGTTTTTATCGACAGAAATGCCATTTTTTAGAGACATTTTCACTTCGGTATTGAAATAGCGATTATTATCCAATCATATAATCCAAATAAACATTTAATTAATTAAATTGCAAACAAATTGTTATTAAAATCCAAATCCAATTAAAAATTTGAAACAACACGAAAAATGCGTTCAATTTTTGTATACAAAATATTAATGTCTGAGTCATTCAGTATAGACGTTACGAAATCGAAATAACTTTTTGCTTTAAATTAATCAAATAATTTAATTTGATCTATTATTTATAAATATTAATATAATTAATATATTAATAATACAATAAATAAAATATTACTTCAATTAAAAATTACTAAAAATAAATAAGTAATAAGAACTGATAAAAAAACTGATCGATAGCTTACATTTTGACAACTTTGTTGACCACAAAACTGGTATTTTTGGATGTTTTGATCACTAACTTCTTTGATCAAATGAAGAAGTTGTGATCTTCATATTTTAGCAAAAAATACGACCAGTTTTGTGATGAATAAAGTTGTAAAAAAGTAAACTTTCGATTAGTTTTTTATATTAATTATGCCTTCTTTCAACTTTTCTTAAATTTAAAGTTTAAATTCAATTATTCTTAAAATAAATAACTTTTTAACCCTTAATCGATAGTATCGATACATTGCTATCGTAACTATAGTTGATGTCAGTCACATCACGTGATAATCGGTAAACAAAACAGAGATTGAGTGAATCGTTTGGCAATAATTGATTTAATTGTTTGTTCACAAACTAAACGGTCGATCAGATAATGGGAGGTCTAGTGTTCGGCAAATTAGCGTACGTTCGGAACATAATATACATCCGAATGTCGCCATACGAGCAGAAACTGTTCGCTAACTTTTGGGCCAACTCTTGGCGTGGATTCAAACGCGATTTCAATTCGGTTGTTCCCTACGCCGGACCCAACTTCATGGGCGCATATCTGCTCTACTGCTGGGGAGAGGCCGAGAATGTTAAGTCTAAGAGGAAGAACCCGAAGGACTACGAAAACGACAAATAGACTTAAAGAAGATTTAATGATTTGTTTCGATGTTAGCATTGATTAACGTTTGATTCAAAATTAGAGTTAAATTAGTTTTTATTTCAATTAATTAGAATTATAATTATTTAATAATTTGTTCGTTTGCTTTCAGTTCTGTTTGAATCAATAAAATTGTTTAAAAGTTATTTCAAAATCATTTAAATTATTAAATAATTTATTTGTCGTCTATTCAAAGCACTATTACCGGTAATACAAAAAGCTTTTCAATTCAATTCAATACATATTTCTTTAGTTTATACTTAATTACAATTAATTGAATTACAAATGAATTTAAATACAATTCGAGAGAAGAATAAAAACTTTTGATTCGTTTCTAACTTTAAATTAAATTATGAGAAAAGTGGGAAAAATGAAAACAAAATCCAATTATAACTAAATGCTTAGAACAAGCGATGAGTCACTCCTTAGGGTCTCCTATGCCGTCGGCATTGATGGAGAAGTGGGCCTCGGCTTCGGGTAAATTGGGTGAGTCGTAGACCCGACAAATCCTGTTCTCTCCTTTGGCTTTCTTAAGGTAGAGCCGAGTAGTGGACGCGTGAGCTATGATATGACCGCCGATCGGCTTCTTAGTGTCGGTGGCGAAGACAGAGCTCGCGTCGACGTTAGCGACCACTTGATTGGTGATGAGGACAGCGACCCCGAACTGGTCGGCCAGGCGTTGCAGCATACGTAGAAAGCGGCCCAAATGCATCTGACGGGCAGACAGTTCGCCCCTACCGTTGAAGTCGGTTCGATAGAGAGCTGTCGCACTGTCCACAACCAACAGCGCATATCTCGACTCCGACATCATGGCCGCGGCCTCGACCAGGAGCTGCGTTTGGTGGTCGGTGTTGTAGGCCCGGGCATACGCTATGTTGTCCAACACCTGATTCTCATTCAACTGAAACCTGCGCGCGATGTCGATGAACCTCTCGGGTCGGAACGTGCCCTCAGTGTCGATGTAGAGACACTTGCCTTCGGCGCCGCCCATGTCTATCGGCAACTGACACGTGACGGACAGCATATGACACAACTGGGACTTTCCGGTCCGGAACTCACCGAACATTTCGGTTATCGAACCGGTTTCGACACCACCTGAAGGGGACAGACGTTTAGCCAAATGGCAATGGATTAGGGATTGGAGTTAATTAACAAACCTTTGAGCAAATTATCCAATTCTTTAGATCCAGTAGTGATGAGCACAATCTCGGAACGCCTTAAGTGGTATTCGGTGGCAGTACTGAAGCCCATGGGAACCAACTTCATGGCAGCGCTCACTATCTTCTCCGCCTTTTGTTCCGAAATTCCTTTTATTTTTTCCAAACATTTTTTGGTGACATAACCGACGGACTCGACGGTGTGGTAACCCGACTCTTGAAGCTTCTTAATGTCCAAACTTGTTATGCCGTTCCCCTAATCCATCACAAGTCGAGACAAGACAAGACATCGAATTAAAATCAATTCAAACATAATCAGCAAAAGTGTAATCAAAATAAATCTCAAAAACAATTGAATTAATATCGACTGAAATGAGCGAAACCTCTAATTTCTGAATTGGAGTAAAAGTCTTCTCCAAGTCTTCGGATTCAATGTCAGTATCCATACAATCATTCTCTTTGTCGTCAATTATCTCGACATCGCATCCATTCATCCGATCACTGCTTCTCTGTTTAGAAGTTCTCTGTTTTTGAGCCATTATTTGGAATTTAATTCTAATTAATATAATAAACAAATTATAAACAAAACGTATTTTCAAATCCAATTCAATACGTATTGACTCTAATCAGCGCCAAAACACTTGACTTGAATTCAAAAGCAACGCAAACACCGATTCGACGAATCACTCATTCGTTTTCATTTGCTTTCTATTTATTGCTGACATCTGTCGACCATTTAGTTCACTCGATATAGTTGTGATGAAATTAAAGACAAATTACGACTAAATTAAAAGTTATGAAACAATTTTTGTACAATTTAATAAAGCTCTTGTAGATTATCCAGGTAGTTGGCAGATCTCCAACTAATTAGTAGTCTACCTTTCTCAATTCAATCTAATTGAGTATCTCGTTTCCACTCTTTCATTGTCCTATACCAGAGAACCGATTCGAAACATCAATTCAGACAATACGTAACGCATTGAACAGAACCTCGACGGTAGCGTTGTTAGTACGGTCCAACTCGCTTATAACGAACAGTTCGGTTTTGCTAAATCCGTTCGTTATAACCGGGATTGGTTATATACGACTATAACTTATTAATAATATATATTTTTATTTCGTTCCATAACTACTGTTCGTTATATGCGGGTTCGTTATAAGTGGGATAGACTGTACTCAAAGCTTGTGAAACTTTCGGCGAAAGTTTCTTCAAAAATAACTTTCACTTTGACGAAAATAACGCCTCTAAACGGCTCTGAACTCTTGAATAGATCTGAGGCCGACATTACAGATAAAATGTATTTAAAATTAAAATGTTTTTGAAATCTTATACAATATCTTACATAAAATATTAATTAATGGTTGGTATGACTACAAACAATAGAAAACTACTATATTATTCAAACTGATTGGACGGAAAGGAATGTCGAAAATGTGATCAATGTTTCCAAACCAATGGATCCAAACTATTCAGAGAATTGTTTGATTAACTGTTTTTGTGTTAATCCGCTATATTTAACTAAATAATACAGCCAGTTGATTTAAGAAATGGAATAAAACCGCTATTCGTTTGCGCATGTTAGAGAACAACATATGACAATTTGTATGACATCTCTCTGCCGTCTCATCAAACAACACTTAACTTATAAAAAATACATAAACAACGTCCAAATTATAATTACTAAAATAGCATTTGTTTATAAGTGTTACTATTGTTGCGTTGCTTATGTATTTGTAATTCATATCTCTTTTAAAACTCAATATATTGGTCCCATTTCATACTACTGACTAAATAGTAAGCGTTGTTTAATTAGACGGTTGAGAGATGTCATACAAATTGTCATATGTTGTTCTCTAACATGCGCAAACGAATAGCGGTTTTATTCCATTTCTTAAATCAACTGGCTGTAAATAATATCATATTATTAATAAGTATTGAATGCAACTATTTCTTTTTTTTAATTAAAAATAATTCAAATTTCTATATTTTATGTCAAAGTTATTAATATTCTGAAATTTGAATAAATGGTTGCATTAGAACTTATGTGCAGTTAAACAATTAAATTAATTAAACCAAAATAAACTTAAGAATAAAACATGATGCAGCAATAGCCACCTATTAGAGATCTTAAATAAGAAAGTTAATTTATCAAATTTCTGGCACTTATTATTATCTTATACTGTATATTAATACTTAACACAATAAAACAACATTAAGATTTTTAAACCTAAACTTTTCTATTGCATTAAGCATATTAATTAATAATGTGGATAATGTGAATTTAATAAATAATATTTATAATATCATTTATAATATTTGTCATAATTTGATTTCCGAATTTGATTCATAAGATTTAATATAATTCAGTCATATCTTAATGTTTGTATAAATTTATAATTCAAAAAGTTAATTTTAAAAATATAATTAACTTAATTTAATTAATGTCAATCGATTGAATAGATTATTAAATAAAAGTGTAAAAAAATAATAACAAAAACTTAAAACAAATTAAATATTATTCCGATTTCAATGAAATTTCTAGAGATTAATCAAGTGATTATAATAGCGATAATAATGTTATATCTGATTAATTTATAATTAATTCAATTTTTATTATAAATTATTATATCTATCAATATATAATTGTAATTGTAAAACAATATTACCAAAATTTTAATTAAAAGTAAAACGTAAATTTAAATTAAAAACTATGGTACAAGTCAATGTTTGTACGCTGAAGTACAAAAAACCTATGATTTCGACTGTATTTTTATATTTATAAGTTTAAAATTAATATCTTGATCAAATATTAAAGTTTTTAATTGTGAGTTTAAAACAAATTAAACTTTGATATTAGTAAAATCAATATTCAAGTTTTAATTTAATTTAATTTTTATTTTAATGTTTTACAAAACTATTTATCAAACTGTTATTAAACTATTTCACAAATAGTCAAGTTTAAAAAGATTTAAATTAAATTAAATTTAAAATGAATTTTATTTTATTTTCAATATTAGTTTTAATTTTAAATAAATATCTTATCTTAAAGATATTACATGCAAAATATTTATTCTATCTTCAAAATATATTTTAAATTTGACATGTAAGTTGTAAGACGATAAAATTTGTTAACTTATACAATTAGCTCCAAAATATTTAAATTTACAAATTTAGAAAATTAATTCATTTCAACCCTACAAAAAAATAAGTTTAATTAATTAATTAAATGATTAATTACTGATTTAAAATCAAGTAATTTGAAATACTTATTATTCTTATACAAATGTAATATATATGTTGTGAAATATTTCAAACTAATACTATTAACTTGATTAATTTATATATGCGTTGCATTAATTAGTCATTTAAACTATAAATGTTTAAAATTGCAAAAAAGAGGATTTATTTAGCTTTTTGTATATATCTAAAGATGTGTAACCAAAACTAATATAAACATTAATTTAAATAATTAAAAATTTATGAAAATTTATATTTATCTAAATTAGAGTTAAAATTAAGTTTTACGTTAAATAAATAAAATAAATCTAAAGAAATTTTAAAATAATAAAATATATATCATAAATAAATAGTTATATTGTAGTCTGTGTAATTATTTTAATATAATTGAGAATACTTTATTATTATTATTTATTGTTATTTTATTTGTTTAAATACAAATTTTGCTCACGACAGTTTTTAGATATTAATATATATAACAAACTAAATTAATACAATCAAAATACAAATAAAAATTTTAAAATATTTAAAACCTGTTATTTTAAAATTTTTTACATAAATCGTGATAAGTTAAATATTTTATCGGACTTATTTAAAATTTATAAATAAAAGAGTGTTGGTATTAAATAAACAATTTATTAATTTATTTTAATATATCGTTTAAATCAACACTGAATTTATAGAGAAAAAAACCAAAAAGATTAATTTTTAAACTTATATTTTTTGTTAGTAATTTTTAAATTCAATATTTGTTTTAATTATTCTAATAATTGCTTGGTCAAATTTATATAAATATCTGAAAAGTTTAATTTCTAAATATAAATTATTGTTTGACTTGTTTGTGAAAAAAGTTTGTATTTTTTCCAACAGATGTTTGACTAATAATTTTCTAAAAACAGGAAAATACGATACAATCTAAAAAAATATTGTATTTTCAGATTTTCAAACCAAATATGTTTATAAAAATATATTAATCTTTTATTCTTTGTAGAAATAATTAACTCAAAATTATATATGATTTTAGACATTTTCTATATACAGTATAACAAGTTTAGAAACATTTGTCTTTTTAAGGTTATTTTCAAAACAAGCAGTATAATTTTAAACAAGTAAAATACATCTACTAAAATTAGCTAAATATTTAATTTATGTAAACATTTTTTTAATTTTTTTATATAAAACTTCAATTTTATAAATTAAAATTTTTATATTGACACTAACTAATAAGATTACTATTTAAAATTCAAAAAGTAAAACTTATATAATAAAATATATATACAGTATATATAAACCCATTTTAATGTATAATGTATATAAAATAAAATGCAAATAACGTAATTTATTCAAATAATAATTATTTTTTCTATAATTATTAATTAATTATTATTATCTAAATATTTCATTAAAGCGTGTTATTGTCCAAAACTAATAACTTATTATCCAACTTCCATCCCTAACTTCCATGTCCGAGTTCCATACCCAAATTTTATGCCAGAATTCCATACTCAATTATAATTTTGTTTGTGATTTCTTTTAATTTATATTTTGTTTAATTTTTTAAGCAATTATTGTTAAAATTTTGTTTAATATTTGGGTAATTTCTGAACGTAAAACAGTTAGATAACTTAAACATTGGTAAAATTGTTATTATAAAAATTATTTCTCCTAATTATAGTATTCTTATTAATTAATTATAACTATATATTAAATCAGGGATCGAGAAGGTTGGTCTATCCAGGGGAGGGATTTTTCCCAAAATTTTGGCCAAAAACCTAGGGAGGGGGGATCAAGGAGGGGATTTTTCCAAAAACGCTCAAAAAACCTATATATTTATGATAAAATTGTCCCTAATTTAACTGGATTTAAACCGGATTTAGCACCAATTTAGGGGAAATTTCCTAATTTTGGACAAAACGTCGAGGGAGTACCTTTTCTCGGACCAAATGCTAGGGGGGATAAATCCAAATTTTCAAAATCAGGAGGAAGAGATTTTTGCCTGATCCCCCCTTCACGATCCCTGATATCAAATAAATAATTTAAAATCTAATCACAGATTTAGAAGGCTAACCGATTTAAGCAGAGCCATAAAAATTAGACCCTGATTTCGGTCGGGATTACAACTCCCGGTTCCCGACATTTTATTCCCGGTTCTCGACGGGATCGTATGTATAAAAATTATGTATAAATTTACTGAAAAGTTTACATTTAGCGTAGTTTTTATTACTTTTTATGTAATAGAGATTTAGATTTTCGGACAATTCAAGGGAGAATAAGAATTTAAAAAAATTTCATAGACGCTTAAAATGCCTTAAATCACTTAATTTTTAAGCAATTTAATATTATTTAATTAAATTTAAACTAAATTTAGTTAATTTATCTGAAGATAAATAAAAACTAGCAGTAATATAATTTTTTTAAATTTTTGTTATAAAAATTTGACTGACGCCTTTATAGTCAGCAAATTAGAGATAGGATACTTTTTTTCGGACCAAATGCTGTGGGGTATTAATGCCAATTTTCCAAATCAAGGGATTTTTAAATGATCCCCTCTCAATCTCTGTTATATACTAAAAACATGTGTTTAAATTTAAATTTATTTATAATTTTATCGTAAAGACTTATAAAATTATTTAAACTTGAGATTACATTTAATGAGTGAATAAAATTTTTAACAAATTTCTATTAAAGTCTAAATTGTTATCATTATTTTAGGCTAGTTTAAATATTTTATAATAAATTTATATTATTTTTTTAAAATAAATATTTAAATTCGGGACTCGACCGGGATTCCCGACTCCCGAGATCAACCTCTAATAAAAATTTAATTGAATTTTTAATTGTGTATGGAGCCTCACTAAATTTAAACAAGTTTAAATTAAATTTAAACTAAATTTAGTTTTAATTTAGTATTAGTTTAGTTTTAATTTAGGAAAATTTCCTACTGTGGCAAAAATTTTAAAGAAATCGACAAATAAACCTTTTTGCGAATCAAATTCCAGGGGTATAAATTCCAATTTTCAAAATTAGGGAAGCTTTTTGACTAATTTCCCTCTAAATCCCCTCCAAATTCCTAAATTTAATCATCATTTCAATTGTCAGATTTTTTCAATTTAATTAAAAGCATTGTCATTGAAATAATAACATCTGCCGATCAATTTGCTTATCAACTTTTTGACATAATTTTTAATAATAGTTTTTTAAATTTCAAAAACAGATTTAAAGTAAAATATAAATTCCAAAAAATAAGCAAAAACAGGAAAACAAATTGTATAAAATTTAGCTTAATAATTCCACATGTTTCAAATTTAATCTCGCAGTAATAATTTCGTTAAATGTCTAATTAGGAAATAAATAACGTCATAACCTAGCTAAATTCTAATACTATAACCTTTAATTCTAGTTGCAGTCAGAAATCATTTAATATGCTATGAAAAACATATTTATTATTAGAATTTTAATATTTTCGTAAATATAATAATAATTATAGTTAGAAATATAATTAACAAAAGTCTCATTGATATTGATATTCGTTAATAATTGCCTCAATCTGTGGAAAGGAATAATATTTCAATTAGTAATAATACAATTATAGCTCGAATTCAATGATTTAATTAAATGGAATTGCAACATAATGTTATCCAAATAGTGATTTAAAGACTAACCCTTTTTAAAGATGTATTTATTTTCTTAATAATTCCAAATCAGATTTATGTGAAATTATCGTAAATTAGATAAAAATCTCTTTCGATTAGCTTTTGAAGGCTAAAGAAGAAAAAAAAACCTCAAAACCAAACAAAAACTTTTTATTCATATATCAATTTCTAAAAAAACATTAACAGAGTAAAAAACTATTGCTTCACATAATAAAAATTATAAAAAGTTTTTAAATAAAATAATATAAAAATTAAAATACTATTTAGAAATCAAAGAAATAATTGAGTGGAAAAAAACAGAATTCAAATTTGAATGATGTAAATGAGCGCTAATTTTTCATTATATTGTTTAAGCAATTTATTGCACTTTTATATCAAGGTTTTAGAGTTAGAAAAGATTTTTTAACTTATTGTTTGTGCAAACAGTCACTCGTTTAATGATTTTTTGTTTTATTTTTTTTATATAAATAAAGACTTCAATTGAAAATTAAATTAGTTTTTGCAATAATTTCAATTCAAAACCACTTATAAGAATAGGTTTCGAGAATTGGGTGATAATATGAGCCGACTTTCCTCTCTTTGGCCACCTGTCTCCTCATTTGTCCTGTCCTTCAAAACTTTCAACTATTTTAAAATAAGTTAATTTCGTTGGAAAAATAAATCCATTAATGACTGACTGTTTGAATGACTATTAAATTCAAAAACAGATTTAATGTTAAACAGAATACAATCATATGTTTGAAAAACTGAATTTTTTCAAAATATTTATTTCGTTTTTCATATTTATATAAAATTTAGAAAAAACATTTGAAAATAAACTTAATTAAAAATAATATATGTAAAACAATTTGTATACTCTTTAGAGTCAATTGGTTATTATCAGACAATTATAAGAGTATAAAATTATTCTTAACTTTTCGATAACATTAAGCCATTTGTTAAACTAATTGAGACTTTCAACTGAATTAAACAAAAATATATATTTAATTAAAATAAAACAAAATATAAACATTTTTGTCGCATATAAATAAAAAAAAACAAGAAAGATTCTAGATTAAGTTAAATTAGTTGCATAAATGTTTTGAATCGGGCCGTCCTCTCGGAGAGGGTATACATCTATGATAGACATAAAGCGAATGAATGCCAAGAATTAGCATAAATTATCTGAAGTAAAAAAAGTTTTATAATTTTCTTCTAACTCTTATATAATATAAAATCTGAATATTTATAACTTATTGAGAAAAAAGAGGTTTAGAGAATGTGTTCGAGAAATAAAGTAAAGTAAAAATACATTTTATATTATCTGATATATAAACTTATTTATGTTATGTAAGTGATAGCACACATACAGCGCTGTTTCAAAGACTATCTCCCATTCATAGCTTAAAGGATTGTAAGTTAAGTTAAATTAAAAAGTTTTATGTGATGTCTGGCCATTGCATTCGAGTTTAGCCTTTGGATTATATGAAAGTTTGAGCCAGACAATCGTCAGACTATTTTTTCACTACTTTACTAATAACCCGAACAATTTGTGTAATAGGTTTTGCTACCAATTTAAATCTTCTAGTTAGACTGTGAAGGTAAAGTTCAAATATTTTTTTCACCTTTACTTACACTTTGCAAAAGAATTTATTGAATTTTCAATGCCATCAGAATTTAGAATGAGCTAGAACGAAAATTTTGTCCAGTCATGACATGCCTTTACAGCTTCACAAATGCTATACATTATTAATAAGTTATTAATAAATTAATAGAAAAAACTTACTTGACAGTTTAACGCAACTTTGCTTTAAAAAAATATACAAGCAACAATTTGAAAAGAATCTTAATAGAAAAAGAAAAATTGAAAAGAATAAATTGACTGCTCTTTTCATAAAGTAAACACATAATACAATAAATAAAAACATTGATTAAAATTTGAAATATATATAATTTTAAATTGAGTTTTTGTGCGACTCTTTTGTAAGCCTTTTATTAAATTAATTGTATTTTTATTAAATTAAATAAACAAAATATAAACACTATAATGAGATTTCAAATAAAAAGTATTGGTAAATAAAATATTTTCCAAATTTTGTTGTTCTTACTTAATACTGCTCAACAGGATGTCATAAAATAAGATTAAGAAGATGATTTTTTCAAAGAGAAAAGCAACAAAAATTCCATTAAGTTTTATCTGGAAAGAGAGAATGTAAGAGATTGTACGTATGTGTGAATGTAAGTGAGGTCTTCATCCCTTAAAATAATTAATTTTTTATTTAAAAAAATATAAATTGAGTTACACTTTACTTAAAATTAAAAATTATATCAGAAAATGAATTGCAGTTAAGATTTTTCACTTTCAATATACACATTGACATAACAAGCAATATCTGTGAGGAAAGAAAGAACTAAAATATTTGTAACATTTTTTTACTTATATAAGTCAACACTCATTGCGTGACATTCGTATTGGAAAAGATTAATCATTTAAAAGTTTCAAGTTATACAAACTTAAAAATACTTTTATTTAACTTATTTATTATATAATTTTTTTTTATCTCTCAGACATATCTCTTCTATTTTCACGTTTTGATATTATATTGTATATAAAGAGAGACATTGTTTGCAAAACAAAAACTTAGTTTAAGAGCCAAACAATTGAAAGACAAACAGCCAAGATCATTAAAAAGTATAAACTATTATACTTTTAACTAGCATATAATTAGCAAGAAAAGATTAAACTAAATATAAAAATATTAACTAAAAAATTACTGATAATAAATTATTTAACAAATTATAAAAAGATCTTACTAATAAAACAAATAGTTTTATATATAAATTATATAAAAACTATTTAACTAAATTAAAAACAATTAATACTATAATTTTATAATTACGGTCCTATAAATGGTCTAGTAATTTATTTTAAATAAATAATTTATTTAGTATAATTTACTACAATCATCATTAACAACAAAATTTTAATAACAACGCACAAATAAAAATTGTTTACAGTTTATATATTTTTAATGTCTTGCTAGTTAAGATAATAAATTTATTACAAATAATTTTTACTTTTCAATGTTTTTGATTGTATATAATATTTTCGCATTACTGTAGTACGTCTTGGATTAAATATACAGTAGTCTTACTGTTCAACTGATTCAAAACATTATTTATCTTAAAAATTTTAAACTGTTTAAAATGCAGATCCAGTCCAAGAATCGGAGGGATCGATGCACTCGTTCAGAGGCTCGGGTTATAACTATTGCCACCCATTAAGTAGAAGGACATCAATAGTCAGGTCTTTATTATATATAAAAATAAGCGCTTTTGAGCCAAACGTTTGGTCAAACAGTTCTCACACAAACCCATTAAATGAATGAACGAGTTAAAAGAGGGGAAATCATAATCACCAGCTCAAGGAACAGCACCGGATCAAAAGTTGGGGCCATGAAAAGTGGTAAATTAGTTATATGTATTTATATATTAAAAAATCAACTTTCTCGCTCTTTTGATGTGCAACTGAGTAATAATTTAGTAGATATTTAGTTATTTGGGTAAAACAAACTCGTTTCACATGGTATGGCATCCATGGCATCGGTAGGTATTACTACAACTACTCACTACACACTACTCATCCTGTTGTGTGTGTTGGGTAAGAATTAACGAAGTAATCAATTGGCAGAAGAGGAATATTCAGAAGCAATCGCAGGAAATCTCACATCCGGTCCTATTAGCCATAGATTTAAAAGTTAGTGCAACTCATATGTAGTTATTCTTCTATTACAACTACTTCTACTGCTATTACTACTCTTACAGTTTGTTTGGCTCAAAGATATTCTCAAATTTTTTTTCGCTTTTCCTAATTTTATAGTTTTGCCAAATGTTGTCATCATTTTCCGTTGTTTTTGGACAAACAATTATTATCACTCAATCAACAAAATAATTAAATTATTTTTGAGATATAATTTGAAAAAATTGATTCATTAATTTCAAACAATCTATGCATTAATTAAAGATATTCTCGAAAACTCATAGATAGCTAAACATAAGATTTATTTGTTATATAATACGACATAAATCTATCTAAACATCAAGTTTTTTAGGTTAGGTTCTGGTCCATACAAACACAGAAAAACAAGAAAAGAATTCCGAAAACCTATAAATTTTTTTCTCAACACAATTGTTGCGATGAGTTAAGAAAAAATTGTTGTTCGGCTTCGAGAAGAAACCGAAAATATTTATTACTTTGCTTTTGATAATCAGTAAAGCGAATCAAAATAAAAATAAAAAATTCTATGTCTATACACAGCATCCGGAGAGAGAGAGAATGGGAGAGAGAGAGGGGGGAGAGGGAGAGAGCAAGCAAAAGAGGGAAACGTTGCGGGAGAGCTCGAGAGAGAATGGGAGAGTATGTGAGAGAGAAAGAGAGAGAGAGATGCAAAATATATTTTCTTGTTGAGTGTCAGTTATCCTTGGACTCGAGTTTTTACCTTAAATAATAATAGAGGTGGTGTGTGTGTGGTGTGGCTGATGCCTGGCCTTCACCAGGAGAGGAATGGGAGAGCAAGCTATGAGCTATGAGATGGCAAAATATATTGGCATTCAGTATCACATATATTGAGTGCATTTTTCATTTTGATGTAAAATATAAAACTCATATAAAACATGCTTTGCTTCGATATATATATACGTATAAACAGATGGTTTGACTGACAATTCCTTCATCAGTGCTAATACTCCACACCTGCCCCTCTCTGCCCCTCTTATCCTCTCTCTTATGTAAATGCAACTAATTTTTTGCTGTTTCATAGGTAGCTAACCTAAAAAATAATAATATATAATATACGACAAAAATATATAAAAAAATAATTGCAATAATTGTTCTTATATTGACTTCATTTAGAAAAATATATGGAGAGAAAGAAAGAGAGAGAGAGAGAGAGAGAGAGAGAGAGAGAGAGAGAGAGAGAGAGAGAGAGAGTAGAAGAGAAAGAGCTGAGTTAATAGTTACTAACTTTAATACTTGTGAGTATTTATTAAATTTGAAACAAAATGTGTTTTTCATAAGTTTTGCACTAAAAACTAATAGAATTATTATTCAATCTAACGATTTATAGAATGAATTATAATGCAAAAAATTGTATGACATTGAAAGCTAAAATATAAATTATGTTACTTTTTAAAGAAAAAAAAGTTTTATACTTTTTTCGTTGTCATTATAGTTAGTATGAGAACGAGTGTTAGCTTAAAAATAAAATTGGAAAGTTTACTATAAAATTTTTATAAAATGCTTTATTGAAAATAAGTTTTAAGTGTTATATTATTTTAGAATTCTGACACATAGGATGAGGTTATTTGCTGTCTCTAAGCGAAGGTTCTTTAAATGGATTTTAAATTCATTTAAAGTTATCCAAACATTTTTGGTCAGAGAGTTAGTATATGTTATGTTATGTTATCATATGTTATGCTATGTTGTTGTCGTTGACTATTTTCCAGCTGCTGTTCTTTCGGTTAGTGTTGGTTTGCATTATAACAACAAATCGTAGTTATAATTCACTGTAAAAAACTTTTTTCAAATGCTTAGTTCGAACGCCATATGCACTACAACTCTGTGTATACTGTATACCGAAAAACTTTCTCAATTTCTCCCCAACTTTTTTCACGACATATCGAAATTTTTTCCTTTTTTTTCTTTAAATTCTTAATACAAAACATACCGAACACTAGTCTATTGACGAGATCACATACAGAACTCCAAATAATACAGTTTAGTGTTGTAGACCAACCATTGCATGCATGCATACAATTTAATACAATATTACGTTTGAGAGTGTATTTGAATCGGGAATAATGGCTAATAATACTCTGCTCAGGAATAAAAAATTAAAGCTCAGGAAAAATATTAAAAAATTTCAAATCCATAATTCAATCCTACGCTCTATTAATAAAAGTATAAAATCAATAGAAAACTTGGAGTTGGAGTGGATAATAAATTTTGTTTAGGATTAAGAATAACAAAAACTAAAACAATGTTTGAGAGATAGGGAGGGAGGGAGGGAGGGAGGGAGGGAGGGAGAGAGAGAGAGAGAGAGAGAGAGAGAGAGAGAGAGCAGGAGAGTATAGCGTCTGTGATGTGATTCATGTAATCCTTAAATAAGAATTCGGAATAAATTAAGCAATTATTGCCCTTCTCTTCATTCTCTTGGCTTTGATAACTGGTTGAGTGAGAACTGACTCTCTCTCTCTCTCTCTCTCTCTCTCTCTCTCTCCAGCTCTCACTCTCTTCTCGCGTCTGTGAACTCATATGATATTTAACTTTAATTTCATGCTATATATGAAAATAAAATGTTTGGCAAAAATATAATTAAATGAAAGAATTTAGTGGAAAATTGTGTTGTTATCAGTCCTAACGATATTTTGTAAACATAAAGTGCCAACAATTTTACTGATCGAACAATTACTGCACAAATAATATCAAACAATATTATGTTTAAACGTCGAACGAGTCGTATCGGTTGTATAGTTAGACCAAAAGCATAATAAATAGCACTTTAGAGTAATAGTAAGAGAGATTTAGAGGAATGAAGGGAGGGAGGGAGGTAGCTGAAAATTAAGTTGGAGAGAGAGAGAGCAAGTGAGCATAAGCAGGAGAGAGGATAATATGAACAAAACAGAAGAGCAGACAGTATCAGAAGCAATCGATTGGAATATATGATTGCATTTCTCCATTCAATATACAATAGAAAAACACATATAATATACGAATATAACGAATATTATATTACTCGAACAGTGACTTCAACTTTGCTTTACTAGCATTGGAGAGATTTTTGTTTTGCTTGACAAACACACCAACTATTGTCATATATCATTAGGCACTGGACATTACCGATGCTCAACATTAGCAGATATTGCTAATGCCTTCTCTCTCTCTCTCTCTCTCTCTCCCTCCCTCTCCCCTTCCCTTCCTCACTCTCTCTCTCCATTTTTCATATAATAGAAATATATTTAAAAACTAATATATCGTATCATTTATAAGCTCTCACAATAACTATTGGATCTATTGATCGATAGATAATGGGTTGAAATAATCAACAATAAAATCCAAATTTTCTCTTATAATTCGATTGATTCAAAACAGACCAACGGATTCATTGAATTTAGTAATAACCGAAAGATTGTAAAAGAGATATATTATTATCGGAAAGATGTGTAAGAAATAAAGAAAATGTCGTTTAGATAGTGGAGAACAGCTGCCAATAGAGAACTGGAGAATAACCACTCATTCAGTTATGCATAAGTTATTTGCTTTACGACGAGAGTCATTCAAAATGAATCGTTAGATTCGGTATTGGATGGGTAGTTCATGTCGGTGAGCACAGCACAGGGCACAGGCATTGGCATTGGCAAAGGGATGCCTTATTTACTAATGCTTATTCACTTAAAACTCTCTCTCATTCCCTCTTCTCATTCATGCCATTCATTCCCTTTAATTCTATCCATTATTTTTGCAGATCTCAGAACTGTTCTCCACTTTTGGTGTAACAATCGTTACACTAATAATAAAAGTGCTTTTCATAACTGCTATTTATTTTCTTTGCATACAATAGAAATTAATTCAAAGGTATGACTCATTTCCAACCAGAAACCAAAATCTAGTGTTAGACGCATAACAAGTAGTCAGAGTTACACGTGTTTGGCCATTGATCGGGAATTCGACAATCATATAATTCCTGATTTAATTCAAAAAATCTCCAATCAATTGCAACCGAAAAATGTTGCAAGTCTAATAGAACTTACTTTAATTATATAATACTAATGCAATACACTATGAGTACTACAGTATGCATGATAATACTGGAGCTTTTGAATACTGAATAGTCTGTTCTCTCTAACTCTCACACTCTTAACTGATCCCTATTTCAGATCTAACAGCAATTGATTAAATTCGGATTTACTTTGTATTAGATTCAGACGTTTACTCAAAAATTTAAAATAAAATAAAAATACAAATAGACTCGACTTTAGAGAATCGTTGAATATGTTAAATAAGACACTTCATTGAATTAACATTTAAAGTAAACATTCATTACTATTCATCAGTTTTTTCTTTCAATTCAATAACAATTAATTGAATGAATTTATTGTCAATTATTTTATGTGAAATAAAATAATATAATTTATGAATGCAGTGAATGACAACTGAAATGAACTGAACTGTAATAATAGATATTAGAATATTGCAAAAATAGTCAGTTCTGGTGAAGTCTCTTCAATAAAACTATGAATCGAATAGTCGATAGACTGCGGGAGAGGGAGAAAAGAAGGGAGAGAGAGAGAGCAGGGGAGGGAGAGAGCAGAGGAGGGAGAGAGCAGGGGAGAGGGAGAGAGAGGAAAAAAGAGAGAACATGGAGAGCGAAGAAGAGAAAAGAGGGGACGTAATAAATAGGGAATTATATGAAAGCTTAACAAAATAGCAAAGAGAAAAGTAGGGATTTTCTAAGTATTTAATATAAACTTTTCGGTTATATTCAATAATTCTATATATATAATATATCAGATATATAATAATTAAACGTAAGAGAAATTTTCGAATTAAGGCTTGAAATAAGTTTATTAATAGTTTTGCAAATATTAATTAGAAAAACTTTTGACATTTTATTGAATTAATGGTAAAAATAACAAAATAGAAGATCTAGTCCTTCACTAATGTTAAAAAGCTAATGCATTGAATTAAGCGGTGAATGTATTGGTGGATGTGGTGTCGATCAGGTTCTGTTAAAATTAGCACCAAATCAGTCTAACGGCTGTTATTAGTGAAGGGAATTGAATGAAAAAATTAGTTTTGGAAAAACTGTAGTCCGAGAGGAGAGTCGAGTCAAGTCTAGAGTATTTTGGGCTAAATATTTTCGGGACGGATCAAAAGGGAATGGCATAAACACCATAAGGCAGAGAGTGAGTGAAGTAGAAGGAGATTCTTCAAGATGTGATGGCACTGATGTTTGATGAGCGCACAGATAGCAGTCATGTGTGAAGCAGTCATGAGCGGCCAAATTGAATGCTTTAGCTTAGTATTGCATTTCTTGTGATGACTGCGAGCTTAGGGCTCAGGCACTGGACATAAACATTGGGTGTGACCCATATATTCGACTCTTATTATAGATAATTTAGTTTTAACAGCAATAAAAAATCTAATATTATATTAGAAAAAATAGATTTAAACAATAATTCGAGAAATTCCAAACTAACTTCCCATTGCCTTCACATTCATTGAAAAAATAAATCTTAAAAAAGCATCAGTTCATCAAAAGGCAAAATAAATCGAAAAGATTTCCCACTCAGTCAGTCGGCATAAGTCATGGCGTCTGTGCCCAATAGCTCAATACAGTAGCCGGCGATGCAAATATGGGAAAGCCTTACAGTGCCAGTGCTATTATAGTAATACTTGTCAGACAATCGCAAACACATTAATATTCAATCGAAAAAAGAGATGATTTGATATATTCTTTGCACTCAAATCGCTTTAGTTATTGGATTTAGTATTCGAATACGAGAGACCAGTGCGTTGGGGCCAGTCGTGTCGGAAGGGAATCCCTGAGGAAAGTCTTCAATCTATGCCTCTGTTTGTGTTCACAAAAAATCTTTTGCTTTTGGTTCTTCTTAGAGGACTTGTAGCGGAAGTTGGAGTGGGGACAGGCATTGGGCCGGGGGTTGACTCAAGCAAAACACCTCAAATGAATGAATACGTTTTCTTGGAGATTGGATGTCCTTCAACATGCAAGCAAAGGTCCATTTCCTTCTTCCAGTGCCCCTTCGCAACAGTAAGTGTTCCCAATCTGTATGTATGAGTACGTCGATAGTCGTTCCCCCCTTTCCGGTCATCAAATCGTTAACACTTAAGATCTCAAATGCAGTGCAAAGGAGTGTACGTCAGAGTAAAGTCGACCAAAGAGTACACAAAAAAATATAGAAATAATTCCCAATTTATAACACATATTGTTGTTATTAAGTATTGGTATTGAAAATAAAAGGCATTCAGAATCAGTACATCTCTTACTCCATAAACCTTATTCCAAGTTGTGTTGAAAACTAGTTTTAATTAATTTTCGCCCCAAATATACCCAATATATAAAAGTTGTGTAGAATAGCTATAAATTGGTATAATTATTCAGATATACTCTTCCCATATAATCATAATCCGAGCGATTTCAGGTGAAGACGCTAAAAGTTATGTCTCAGGTGTTGCCTGACCTTAATTATCGCCTTAGACTCACTCATCCCTAATAGCCTGGGCCATAAATATAAATTATACTTTGCAAGTTTAATATGAAAATGTTCAAATTAAAATCAATATGTTATATTTTCACCTATTTTAAAAAAATATTTTCAGTTCATGTCATTACTCATTATCA
The DNA here is from genome assembly GCA_034693685.1 of Belba bartosi. Classification (NCBI taxonomy): domain Eukaryota; kingdom Metazoa; phylum Arthropoda; class Arachnida; order Sarcoptiformes; family Damaeidae; genus Belba; species Belba bartosi. The sequence continues at coordinate 7,564 of JAQFXP010000072.1, read as the reverse complement.
GTAAATATAAAATTAGAATTCAGTTTCACTCAATTTCGTCTCCAATAAGATTAAAAACTCTATAATTAATTTTAACTAAAAAATACTTAATCTCATATAACTTGAAAAGAAAATTCTTTTTTTTCATAAATAAGGTTTTGACAAACATTTGGATTGAATGAATGGCAAAAATATCTAGCTTGTAAGTTTAAATTTATATAAAATCAACTGCATATCAACTCAAGCCATCAAATTACGTCAATTTCAATATATTTTTGCTTCAATGCTCAGCTCTCTCTCTCTCTCTCTCTCGCTCTCTCTCTCGCTCTCTCTCCCTCTCCCTCTCTCCCTCTCTTCTGCTCTCTCTCTCTCTCCTTTCTCCCCTCCCTCACTCTCCTGCTCTCCCTCTCCCGTTCCCTGAGATGAGGAACATTTATGAGGTCCTGTAGAGGCAGAGAGGCATTACATATACAGACAACGAACGCATTCTCTTTTTTAAACAGTATTTTCCAAATATCCTACGGTTTATGGATATAAAAAAATTGTTCGTAAAATACATATAAAAGTTTTGCCGAATTTGAAAGCGTCGGCAAAACATCGGTTTCTAACAAACAGTAAAATTCTGAAATATAATCTGTATTTAAGCCAAACCCCTGTTTTTTGATGTAATTTCAGAACCTAATAGTGAAAAAATATTTAGTTTTTTATACATAAGCGCAAAAATAAAAAAATATTATATTTAATATAATAAAGAGTATTATAAATAAAAAGCACTTAAGACTCTCTATTGAATCGCCTCTCTATTCAAATCGAAATGAAAATCTGAAAAAATTGAAATAAAAATTTTCATTGCAGCTAGTTAGACAAGTTGTTTCCAAGTTGGAATAATTTGGAAATATCTCAAAATTTTCAAAAAAAATAACTGGATTAAAAGTTAAATAAATTCTGAAAATTCGTGAGTTGTTAATTTGATGAATAGATTTAAGGATTGCAGTCGATGTGTATTTTTTCTTTAAAAGATTTGTATTTTTTAACAAAAATACTGTCGGTTTTCAACAGAAAAAAAGTTAATAAAAGAAAAATAAATTTGAAAAATAGAACTAATGCTAAGATTAGACGTTAAAGGATTACTTATACGACTGGTTAATAAGTTTAAGTCACTTTTCACAACAAAACTCAATCTTTACATACAATTTAAGACATTTAACTCCGAAAGAAATAGCTTTCAATCATTCGTTTTCAACGGATTTCAAAGTCATTTCAATCGCATTTCACTAAATTATTTCGATTGCAAACAGTATTATCGTCACTAAAATTAATAATAATTTCTTTTGGCAAACATTTTATACATTTAAATAACGAGAGAATATAAAAAACAAAAATACATAGAAAATAGTAATAAAATTAATGAATAAATTTGTCATAAATCGCAAAATGACTTTTCCCTTAAAGAAAAAAATATATAAAAAATGTTTTTTTAAAAAATAAATGTCATTAAAAAAGTTGTTTTACATTGAAAAGAGAAACTTTTGAAGAAATATAATGATTGTATTGATCGAACAAATTAAAAATAGTGGAAAAAGTATTGAATTTGTTTTATGTGACAGCAAAGAGTAATACTAAGTGAGGAAAATGTTTTCTAAATTTTACGATGGGTTACACGAGTTAACCATTTTTTACTGGCAGTTCATCTGACACTTCAAATTCATCCCTTTTTAATCATATATTTCAATGTAGTCTTGGCTGACACGAGAAAATATAATTTATATTTTAGTTAATAATTTGACAAAAATTCGAAATTTTATTGTTTTTAACTCAAGTCAATCATGTGGTGCAGCTGTGAATTGGACAGAAATTAATTTAGTGATCACTGATTAGAGCGCAACACTAGTGTCTATATCTATCTAACAGCTCCGACACATGTTTTCTTGGAACTAATTTAACTAATAATTAAGAATTGGTGGCAATAATTGCCGAAAAGAATTTGAACGTAAGATATGGGCAAAGGGGGAGATTGCTGTTAAAAATGAGAAAAATATTTTGGTTTTTAGATTACGATAGACATTGTGTCGATTAATAAATAGATTGCGATTATAGTGACTGACAGTCAAGTTCGGTAATGGCAAAACGTGACATGAAACTTTAAAACTATATTTTAATAGTAATTAGAGTGCAAAGGTGTTTGTAATTAAAATTTCGAAAAGAGGGATAGCTTGCAACAAATACAACAAATACAATACATTAAATTAAAAATAATTTGCGTATTTGATAATTTTCGATCTTTAACTAGTCACTTTATTTATATAATATTTAATAAAATGTATTAGTTATTGTTTATTGTTATCAATTATTGTTTATTAATTTATTTGTTATATATTAAAAATTTTGCTAAAATGAGAATTATATTAATTTTATAAGTTTTTATTTATTTTTAAACATGATAACATTTTAAATAAATAGTTTCTAATTATACATGTAATTTAAATTGATACAAAAACTGCAGAGAAAGAGAGTGAGTGAGTGAGAGAGAGAGCAGGGGAGAGAGAGAGTGTGAGAGAGAGAGAGTGAGAGTGTGAGAGAGTGAGTGAGAGAGAGAGAGAGAGAGAGAGAGAGAGAGAGAGAGAAAGTGAGCGTGAGAGAGTAAGAGAGAGTAAGAGAGAGCAGAAGTGAAATACCTTGAGTAGCAATTTAATAGTGAAAATGTTATATATATTTTCGCTTAACTTTCGCTTAAATAATAAATATTAATAAAAGAGTTGCCGTTCGAGTTCGACAGCTCTCTTTCAAATAAGAAAAATATTTCAATTTTTCACATTTAAAAAAAATTATATATTTTTCAACTTTCACATAACTCAGATTATTGCAAAATCAGTTAAATTATTATTAACGCAACATTAACCCAGAATACAGTAAAAACAAAAAATATGTTGAGTTTTATATTACTAAATAATTAGAGTCAAAATGAATGTATACAGTATTTGTGAACGAGTTGTTCGGAATTATTTATTTTTAATATTAGAGTGAAGTCTAAATGAAGGTATTAATCGATATATTATACAATTGAATCGAATCATTATAATTGAATTAAATAATAATAATTGAAAAAAATTACTAAATTATTATAATTGATATTTTGGGACAGATAGGGCAGAGTTGTTACAAATATAATAACAATATCCTTTACCCTTGAAATACTAAATTATTATTAGATAAGAAGCGATAAGAATAAGAATAAATTATATAATTAGAGACCACTTTGAAGGTTCTCTATACCTCTTTAGTGTTCTTGAGTTTAAAATCAAAATCAAATGAAAAAAAGCAAAAACAAAAAAAGATAAAAGAACAAAATCTCTCAGTACTCGTCTAATAAAAAAGTTTATTATATATTTAAGTTTTTGCTAATTATTTTCGGCATAAAAAAGCATTTATTTTACTCAAAAATTAGAAATTGATTGCACTATAAATACTTTGAATTAAAATGAGAATTCTTTAAAAAAAACAAAAACAAATTAAAAGTTCTTTGATTTTTGTGACAATCCGTGAAAATGTTTTACTCTCTGTCTAAAAATCTATTTTAAAATAAAAGATTAAATTAATACGCTAAAAATATAAATAATATTTTTTTAAATTTAAGACTAGACATAATAAAAATAAAAATATTTTTAAATAATTTAAATTTTTAATGTTAAAATAATATTTGAAAAATTTTCAAGCTAGAGAAATTATCAAGTTTAAGAACAATTATAGTTAATTATTTAATGAGTATTAATGGCTAAATTTTACAGGTTTTAAAACTCAACTTTATGTCTCTTCTCAGCCAATAAACTTATAAACTTTAATTAAGAAAAAGAAAATTTAATTTTAAATACATTTAATGATAAATACATTCATTATTTTTAACAGGCATTGTGAAGGGGGGATCAGCCAAAACTCCCCCCTGATTTTAAAAATTGGCATTTATCCCACCCCCCCCCTAGCATTTGGTCGAGGTTTTGCCCAAAATTAGAAAATTTTCCCTAAATTGGTGCTAAATCCGGTTTAAATCCAGTTAAATTAGGTAAGATTTCATCACAAATATATAGGTTTTTTGAGAGTTTTTGAAAAAATCCCTCCCCTGATCCCTCTTAGGTTTTTGGCCAAAATTTTGGGGGGAATCCCTCCCCTGATCCCCCCCCTGGATCGGCCGACCTTCTCAATCCCTGATTTTTAGTCAAAGAAATTAAGTCAAAATAGATATTAAATTCAGTGAAAAAGATATTGAAAATGAAATGAAATGATAAGCAATTGATTGCTGATTGCGTGCGAAAATATTTCAAATAGTTTTATACATTTTTTGAAACATAAGCATAAAAATTGTGTTATCCCTAATATTGAAGCGTTTTTGCTGTTCAAACAGTATTATAAATATCATATAAGTTCTCTCTTCTATTCGATGATTATTTCTTAACCTTCACTCAAATAGAAGAAAAATTTCTTTTCGATAAAAAAAATAAAAGTTTATTCGACTCACAAAACGTGTCATAAAATTAATCTGTTTTTTGCCGAAAATGAAATAAATTTAAAGTTAAGTTTAAATTATAATTGAAAATAACATTAAGGTATTGGAAAAGCAAATGACAGCTGAAAAAAAATTTGAAACTTTTTTGAAACTAAAAATTTTATATAAATTTCAATCGGATTAGAATTGCAATTGTTATTAAAAATTTAAACTGTTTTCCACTTAAAAGTGGATTTTTGTGTAGTTTTTATTAAAAATTAATCGGAATTTGTTTTTCTAAGACTCTAATCGATAAAAAACTAAAATAAAGATTAGAATTAATTGATATGAGTTTTCTTCAACTGGAAATGTCGTTTGAATTTTAAGTTTGGGAAAACTTTTTTATTACTATTATTTAATTTTATATAAACTTTCTAAACACGATAGACAAGAGTTAAAAAAACAAAATCATTTTTTATACACAAAAAAAAAACAGAAAATATTTTGATAAAAATATCTGTGACTTATGAAATCGAAAGGCTTTTAAAAAACAGTAATAATTTAGCAAAACTTCTCAATTTTAAATCTGATAAAAGTTAAAAAGTTAATAACATTTTCCGCTGATTTAGTTCAGAAATTTTTTTCAAGAAATCCAATGCAAGATAAAGCGAAAAATAATTACCCGATTGTGTCTGAAGAGCAAAACTTTTCACTTCTTATTGATGAGGGTCTAGAAAATGCTTTTCAAAAAACTAAACATCAAATTATATAACTTATAATTTATAACTTTTTTTGCCTTAAAACTCATTCTCTGTTAACTGTCTAATAGTTCGAAGAACTGACGAATTAATGAGAGATTTTTGGGCGAAATATATCTGACATTCAGCTGATTGGGACTCAAATAAATAAAACTAATATAAAAATAACTAAAATTGAACCCTCACTGCAAATTGTCTATACGCTGTGAATGTAATGCAAAAATTTCAATTTTAATTAGAAAAAAAAATGTAATAAAAGAATTTTCTTAATACGAAATTATTTAATTGTTTTATCTGTTGATGACTTAATCAATAAAATGAATAGAATTGTAACTTTGCCGAAAAAACAAAATTTTTGTGTTTTATCATTACAAAAATTCACATAAAATATATGATAGCCTAAATTGTATAATTTCTTCAATTAAAATTATCTCAAAATTTGATCGTATATTAAAACTTATTATTTATTTTAGTCATTCATTTCTCCAATTTAGGAGAATATGAAATAATTTTGTTTAAAAGAAAAATACTCGAAAAAAGTGACTTTAGATAAGACCTCAAATAGATATCAAACAAAAAACCAACTAATTTAGAAGAAAATGAATTATTAGAATAAATATCTCATTTTACAAAATAAATACTTAATGTAAAAAATCATTCAAAAATAAATTTGATATACAGTCGCTTCAAAAGTATATATATCATTAAACTCTTAGAACAGGTTTAGCACCGCTTTTATGGACATCTCGACTGATATTTTTGTTTTAATTGAGAAGAAGTCGGTTTCAAATCCAAGAAATTTTGTTCAAAAAGATTCATATATTTATAGAAACTAACATTTGAGTAAAAAAAATCGACAAATTATCTAAAATATTAATTAGACTTAAACGTCAAATCTTGAAATATATTATTTGTAAAGTTCTGTGTTTTTCATATTTTACATAGAAATGCATAATTCATATTTGTATTAGCGATATAAAACTTAAAATGTTAAATAAATTTTTTTATATACAATAAATATTCGAATAAATGCTAACATGTGAAAGCAAAGACATATTTTGGTAATGAATAGACTTATCTTTTTTTCCTCAAAACTAATTTATATTAATTTATTTTATTTGTAATTATAAAGCATTAACACTAATAAAAAGTAATCGACTTTTTTTGCAAATGCTCTCCATTTGAGTGTTGGTCTCCTCTACACTACTAATTCATTTATGACTTTAACGCTTGAGATTATCTTCGGATAAATTAAAAAATTATTCATGAATTGCATCTAAAGCCCCGATTCTATAAAATAATCAATAAACTAATGATTAGGCGAAATGGCTTTTGACTAAATTTTTGATATAAAAACAGTTAATCAAATTCAATAGTAATTATAAAATTATGAAATGATACTCCATTTGCTATAATATTCGAACTTATAGTACACAATATATGTGTATATTATACTAAATGTTTAATATATTTCGACTGATGAGTAAATATTATTGTCGAAAATTGTAAGTTTATTGCAGATATAATAAGAAAGGATGAGTTAATTGAGGGTTGAAATTGAGTTCAATTAATGTTAGATTGATGTAGATTTCGAGTCCATTACTCAACTCTCTATTCACTAACTACTCACTCACTCTCAACAAACAATTTTGACTAAAAATTATTTATCAATCGATTTTGAAAATGATTAATGATTTTCCGGTGATCTCGTAAATAGATTCTAATATCTAATTCGGAATTATATATCCCTTTAATGCTTTCATATTTAAAAACTTGAAAAATGATTATATAAAGCGTCTGTCTCTCGTTTTAAACTGAATTAGAAAAAACGTAATCAAAACAAATTAAAAACTAATAAAACAGACTTTAAGAGAAATCTAAGAAATTCTTACAGTTTACAAAAATATAAAAAAAGAGGAAATTTTATTCTAATTTTAAATGTAATCGTTTTTATTCTTTTAATGCTATAATTGAAATCAAATTGAAATGCAATGCTATTTATGCAATCGTATGAAAAAAGAAGTAAGTTAAAAACAGAATTCATAGAAAGCAGTAATAAACTAAAAATTTTAAAAACTTAGAGCAACTCAAGAGAAATATGAAGAACCGCTTAATAAAAGCTGTATTATTGTAATCCATAGAAGAATCTCTGAAATCGCTTATATAAGAATAACAATTATTTATTTTTTTGTAATTTTTGATTAGTTATGCAAAAAGTGTTTGAATTTTTAAAAAAATTAATGGTACTGTTATCCATATTCAAAACTAGTCTCGAATTTTGATATTTAAACAAAATTATAAATAGATTTGCTTGTACATTTTATTTTTAAACTTTTATTTTAGATAAAAT